>KV428400.1:0-13546 GCA_001632355.1 Sistotremastrum suecicum HHB10207 ss-3 | reverse complement strand
TGCAACTCTCTGTTGGGATCTGGTCATTTTGAGGTACTTTGTCTTCAATTCCCAAAGTCCCAAAATACGCCAAAATATGAAATGTGCCATTTTTTGAGTAGAGTTCGAATCCACTTGCAGATTCTGAATAGCTGTTTTGGTTTCCGAGATATTCACTGTTCTTTCTCAGGATTATTAAATTTATCTAATTTCTGGAGGTCCAAGGACTTGACTGAATCACCTCAAATTCTGTCAGTGTTTCTTATACATATATATCTACACATACATGGAAGCTGATCCGGTTACACACTTTATCTATGCCTCCATATGTCCGTCAAATATTCAGCAAAGATAAATCAATAACAAGAGAACAAGAGATGCTATTGACTTGATCTAACTGACAGAGGGGACATATGTTTCATAGGTACACACTGGCGAAGTACTAAAGGTACAGAATTTTTTCCTGTGTCTACAAAATTCAGATACTGGTTCTAGAAGTGCAAAAGGGCAGTTCAGAGAGGTGTAGACACATCATGGAAGCCTCATACTGTGTCAGAGTGGTACCATAGAGTGCATGACATGTATGACACACCACCATGCCCTGATCAAGGCCCCTGCATATGCCAGATGGGTGATTGAGCACAAATAACCCCTGTCTGAGCCAAAGGAGGGAGGCAGGTACAGAGTGGCTCACAGGGCCAGTAAAGGGGTATATACGAGCATGTCATACCCAGAGCATGCATAGGATGCCCCCTGTGTGGGGAACCAGGTCCCCCAAGCAGGGCAGCTGCTCCCAGGTCCCAGGGCCATGAAAGCAGCAATATCTGTGCCTGGGTAGCCCCAAATAAGCCCAAATAGCCCATTGATCCTGTTTCAGGGCCCCCAACACCCCTGGTGGTCCCCCAATGCAGTGGAATGGCCCTGGTAGGGCCCTGGATGTCCCAATATGGAAGCTGATACCTCCATTGGAAAGAGCTGCCAAAATGCTTCCCGGAACACCTAAATATCTGCCCTAATTCTCAAAATTGCCCCCGGGGGGCCCTGCATATCAAAAATACCCTGGAACAGGCTGCGCTGTTGTTCCGGGTTCCCAAAATGCTGCCCGGATCACCTACTTTAGCCCTGGAACCCTTTCTTTGTATATATTTGCTCCCAACATGCCCCTGATACCAGCACGGTTGAAACGGGGCTGAAATTCCGCTCCAGAATCACCTATATGGTATTTTCGTTATTTATTTGTATTTATTTGGTTCGATAATGCCATATTTGGCTTCTCCTTGCTTCCCCAATCAGAACGGTACCCATATGTCCCTGAACGGAGCAATGGTTGTGGAGATACAAAAATACCAATTATTTCAGTCAAATAATCAAATAATCTTCGAAATAATCAATATCCATGAGCCCAATCATGTTGATTAGCCTGTATTCATGTATAATCACTCTATATATTCGTCGCCAGGCTTCGCCTGTTGTTGTTGTACAATGCTCGCATTGTAAGGGGGCCTACAATATCTTACATTGTAACAATTTCCTGGGCTATCGTCGCAATAGGGTCCTCGGCAAAGCCTGCAAATTGTAACAACCAATAGCAATATGTAGTGGCCGGAGCTGATTTACGCCACGGGGGGAAGTTGAGTTGTGCTTGGTAAGAGTCCATTTCCTGTACGAAAATACCTCATGGACTCACTCATATCAATAGGTGGGATGCTGGTGTCACGCCGGCGGGTCGTAATCAAACTTCTGAGACATTTCAAGACGTCTACGGGGATGCGCTCAACGCGATGCTGGAGAAGATGGCACGCTTCAGTCAGAAAACTCATCGTAAGCGCATAATTTAAGACATTGAGTTATATTGTGACTGATTAGATATAGCTCCTCACATGAGGGAAGAGATCAAGCGTCGGCTCGCCGATGTGTTCAAGGACCAGAAGGAAGAGGGCGACGATGAAGAGAAAGACGATCGATCCGATGACGAAGCCGAAGAAGCCGAAGTGCGGGCATCGGCCTCTCGCGGTAAAGGCAAGAAATCAACATCGGCACGGCATGACTCAGCGAAGAAGACCGGCGCAAAGCATCCCAAACAACCCTTTGGTCCTCGCGGTGCTTCCACCAAGCCCAAGCCCAAGCCCAAGCCGAAACCGAGTACTGCGTATGTACCTCACAAGAGAGCAGGTGAAGATCCAGACTCGGGAGCGGAGGAGGGAGAAGAGATCTCGTGGGCTGGTATTGCCATCGATTCGACACTTCCTACGGGTTTTATGAGGTGGGAATGCGAGCATAAAAAAGAATGGACCATTAATGTAAGTCGAGCAGAGCTCACATCCGATGAGAAACTAATATGATATTCATTTATAGCTCGTGATCCATCGTTCTACGACTAAGAAGCAGTTGCGCCGATTGTACTCTACCCAACTCCAACTCATGAGAGGCGCCGGTGTGTTCAAAATTGCTGATCTCCCGGTTGAGAAGCGTTGGATGTGAGTCGAATCTGTTTTCTATGGAGATTCCGGATCACTCATCAGTGATATAGCGATGATCTTTCTCCTCCCCATAATACTCCTACCGCCCCTCGTTCGAACCAGCAGACTCCTAACGCAGGCGGTCGTGTTGACGCGCCGTCTTCTAATGGGGATCCTCAACCTTCCTCCAATTCCGTTGGAACGCCTAGCGTAGCGCCCGAACCTCTTTCCGCTCCGTCCGGCCTGCCTATTATCGCAACGAACGGTGGACCCACAAACCCTCAAGGAAACCCCCCTGTCCAAATTCAGTCGACTTCTCCCGCGACGAACAGCGGACCCACACCATCAACCAGCCAACCGCCTGCTCCGTCTGGCGTTGTTCCCTTGATGACGTCACCTAATGCAGTCATCACCCCCAACGCGGTACCCCCTCCTAACGCAGCGACCTCTCCCAACGTAACGACACCACACAGTGATAGCGCAACCCCTGCTGTCTCGACCCCTCCTACCAACATCACATCTCCAAGTAATAACGCACCCCCTCCTCCTATAGCGACCCCTCCGATCAATACGACTCCCCCCACCAATAACGTACCCCCTCCTATCAATACGACTTCCACCAATAACGCACCCCCTCCTACGGATACGACTCCCCCCACCAATAACGCACCCCCTCCTACTGATACGACAGTCAAGAATGCGACTCGATCAGGAAATGCCTGTTTTGGGTTCTAGGTCTAGCTAGAATCCGATTTCCCTCTACCCTAGATACCCCCATCTAGATGCCTCTAGAAATTGCCCACTCTAGATAGACCTAGACGTAGCTATGTGTGATCTCGATTCTATCTAGGAGCATGTATGTGGTGTCCGATTTTGTTGATACAGTCTAGCATTGTAGGTTTAGTGAGATGAATGGCGGAATAGACTCGGAGCTGATTATTTAAGTTTATGATCCTCGGCGCAAGTATACATGTTTAATTGAAGTAAAAGTCGGAACACTCTTCTAGCACTGTCGCTGAGTCCAAGTGCCGATTATCACGAGTCCCAAAAGCAGGCACCAAATGACATCCGCGGACAAAATCTGTCACAGGAATAATATGCCGCAGTGGGTCTCTCGGATTCTCTCCTGGCCTGTCTCACCACGAACCAAGGAATGCGATATCCTATACAGATTTGATGTCGCCGATCGTGTTCGGAATTCTTTCACGGAGGTCGTATGTTCGTTTTTCAGGTCGAGGTTGAGCTGAGACATCGTATTTCTTGACACAAGCAGTGTTTCGGCGGTGATAGTGGGGTCCTTGAGTAGTATCGGAGCCGAAGTTGCGGAATATGCAGAGGGATTTCTTGGGCATATGGAGTATGGTGCAGAACGAAGACTTGTATTAGAGCTGGCATAGTCAAAACGAAACGGCAAGCTTGCGAAACGGTGAAGTCCCGTTGACGCGTCAACAAGGACAAACAACTCACGACACTTGTTTCACTACCGCAGAGACGCACTCCGTGTATCCTCTTCGACCTCTCTCTCCTCAAGTGTTCTCCTAGTCCTCACTCGTGTCAGCGAACCTTTTCAACTCGGAATGCCTGCGGGATTGGTATGGATGGCGGTTTCGCGAGCGTGGCTTCGGCGTGTGGTCGGACGATTGCTGAGAGACATTGAGAACGGCCACGCGAGGTTTGGAGAGTAATAAGTGAGTAACGCTGCCTTGTTGTTTCTAGACTCGGTCACCCCTCCCTTGTCGGGCCAGGCCCCGGAAGATTGCGCGTCACGACCATGCCACCTCAGAGTGCGATAAATTCTTGCAAAATGTGGCTGATCGACCTTTCTCCCCCACCACCCATCTCGCCTGCGCCCTCTCCCATGACCGCTCCTCCTCTCGTCTCGTCTCGATTTACGTGCATCTACCGTTCTCGACATGGCTCAGATCAATAATGCCGGGGACAAGCACCGATCTCCAGACGCGTCCAATAACAATTTACAAGAACGAAACGAGGACCCTGCCACCCACAGGAAGCAGAAGAAAACGGATGCTTGGAATCAGCACGGTATGTAACGCGTCTAGCACTTGAGTATACCCGGCTCATATTCCCCACCTATCAGAAAAATCTGTGAGACAGAGCGAGAAACGACGAGCCACGGCTCATCGAAAAGGCTGCACGTAAGAAAAATATTCTCGCAAGACATATTCGGTGACGAACGTGAGTCTCACGTACCTTTCATCGAGCCGTTGTGGTTTTACTGATCGCTTCCTTCAGCGGATGCCACCTGATCGTCATCTCACCGGTCAAGTCAAAACGGAGAAGAAGAAGAAGAACCTCCTCGCCGTCTTCGTTGTCGAACATCCTCTCCACCACCCACGATAAATCTCCTGCTCCACTCTCTCCCAAAACGCGTGCCGATCTGACAGACGAAGACGAGTCAGGTAATTCCCAGGCCGAACACAAGACCCCTCGGAACTCTGAGGAGGAAGAGGAAGCAGATCCCGAAGCAGACGAGGTTGAGGAAGGGGATGCACACGGGAATACCAGAGCACGCAATACGATCAGGAAAGCTACCATGAAAACGAAAGCCGTAAGTATTATATTTTCCTTATATCATTCGAGTCCGCGATAGCTGACATGTACAAGTTCGACTATCACCAAGTAATTGCCGAAGCCCGCAATGACAGTCTTCAAGAAGTGTTTGAGCTACAAGAGCAAAATATTCTCACTCTTCAGGAGACGGATCAGAGAAGCAAACAGTATATTGCTCAAGTCCAACAAAAATCGTACAAAGCAGCGAGGTGAGTGCTTCTTCTCTATTGCTGAGTTGATGCTTAGAATGGAATGTAGGAAAGCCGCCGGGTTTCACGACGAAGAACCATTGAATCCCAAGACTTCAGTTTCAGCTAATGTATGGGCAGCTTCAATGGATTTAGATAGTGATCTTCCTCTTTCAAAGTAATCACCATGTCCTTTGTATTGAATTCATAAGAGTCGCTTCAATTATATCATATTTGCCACCAATCATTATCCAATTGTCAAGGCAAGATATTGGTCATATATTGAAAGCATAGGGGGAAAAGCTAAAGCTAGGTATGACTATCTACTGCCATCTACGATTTGACAAATCCCTCTAGGCTGGAGGGGCAATATCTAGACGTACCTAGCCCTAGATGGGACGGCACATGTGTAAAACTCTAGAGCGTCTATCTAGGCCAGATACACCCCCCTAGGTCACTCTAGACAAAACAATGTTTCCTGACGGATCCCCCCCAACACGAACAAGTCGACATACAGGGTCGATGAAGCTGTGGTGGGTCAGAAGAGGAAGCGTCAGGCGAGTGGTGGGAAGGACGAGCTAGACGGAGAGGTGGAGACTAAGAAGTCGAAGAAAAAAGGAGGGCAGCAAAAAGAGAACGCGGCGATCGATGCCGCTGAGCCTCCTCCGCGTAGTATGAGAACTCGAGGAGCTCAGTTGAATCAGAGGGGAAGAGATGCGATGGAAGCGCTGTCTAAGGGTCGTCGTCGCTAAGTGTGTTTCTCTCACTCGTCATCATCCCATTCGATCAACTCATCATCCATATCACAGTAATTTTCTAACACCAACGTCATCTCGCCTTGCGTAAATTTTCGTCGCCTTCACAACTTCTTGTATCGCAATCTCGCCTTCCGTATATCTTTGTCGCCTTCACAACTTCTTGTATCGCAATCTCGCCCTCCTCTTGATTTCATCAAACATTTTTCTTATCTTGATTATTTTGTTTGACCTCTGGATCATCCTCCTACATCTATCAATTCGTAGTCATGGGTTTCCTAAGGCCAGCATGCCTTCTTGGACTCTCTAGCAGTACAACTAGTCATTTTTGTATATTTCACACCCTTACTATACAATTTCCTGTTGTCAAAAAGCATCATCGCGCGAATTGCAACGAAGTGGAAGTTGTGGAACGTGGGTCTGAGACTGACTAAGCAGGACCTAAGCATGTCTACGAAAATGGCACTAAGGCTTTGAGCGTTAAATCGCGCACAGTTTCAAATGGCTAAGTCCCTCGTTGTGCGCCATGCTATGTTACCGTGCGATGTACCAAGAATGTTACCCAGTGAATCGTAGCAAGGCTTTTATCGCTGTTGTATCACAGTCGGCGCCTCGGATCGTGCATCCGGATGTGGATTCGATTACGGTCACAGTAGTACGGAGCTTACCTGGCGTGTGAGCTCTCAAAGTCCACGGTCTCGGCCTGAGTTACCAATGAATGTTAGTGATGCCGAAGTCCGGTTCGGTTCGGTCCTTGAGCCCTCGAGCCCGAACCTCGAACCGGACTTCGGTTCGGTCCGGTTCGGACGCGGTTCGGACGCTTTTGCGGACGCTTTGAAATAAAATTTTCTGTTTCCTATGAATTTCGACAGAGCACGCGCGAGATTGTCATTCAGAGGGAAAATGTGTATCTTGAGTAGTTGTATACAACATTCATATTGCGAAGACGACGGTACTTGTGGAATCGTGCAGCCTTGAACCGAAATACCGTGAGCCGCGGGCGAACCGAGATGGGGCGACAGAGACCAGGAATGAGAGACATAGGGTTATCGATATAGTGCGAGAGCGTTAGCTTCGTGCGAATGACGGGATTGAGAGACTGGGAGAGACTTTGCGAGACGAAAAATAGAAGTCAGCACAAAGTTTGAGACGAAGAGAAGAGGAAACGCACCATAATCACCAATGTAATCCCTCATCACATCCCTCATCCTCCACGTCTTCCTCTGTCTCTCTATCTGTTTCCAACCTCAAACTACTTCGAGACCTTCAAGCCCTCCGGCCCTTCATCACGAGCTAACACGAACATTTTCTCGTCTGTGAAACGACGGCGCAGGTTTGGTGATAGTCTGACGAAAAGGAAACGTTCTTCAGCGGAACGCGTAGACACATGTGAGATAGAGATAAACTATTGTCTTACAGAAGAATCGAGAGGCCGGGACGTAAGGTACCTAAACGGACGCAGAGCACGGTGAAACGATGATGATGAAGGATGATCAGACAATGAAGCCGGCTCTCTTTGTACGCTAGATACGAAAGAAGGACATAGGTCGCCAAGTAAGCAGAGTGCTGATGAGGTTTTGAGAGACACGGCTCGAGCTGGGAGATAATTAATTGACTGCAGGGCTGTGGACGTGTTGAGCGAGCGCGGAGCGATGACGAACACGAGTGACGCCAAGTCACTGGTTTCGAGGCGCAAGACGGCTGGTATGAGTGACACCAAGTCACTCATATCACCTGTGCCCAGCGACAAGCACCAAGCTTGTCGTTGCGAGCGATTGTTGGCAGAGGTACGCTGGCAGAGGTAGAGGGTGAACGAGGACACGAAGGTGTAGCACGTTTCAAGATCAAGCGGTGACGTTCAAGCCATGGTTGGTTATGTTATGCGGAGAGTTGACAGTGTAGAGCGTGCGAGAGACAATAGCCAACGAGTCATGGCAGCGACGGTGATCAGACGATGGTGTATTGGACAGCTGCTGGCGCGTTATGGTGGTCTGTTGGGTCCCGGAGATAACGGCGTTAAGGAAATTTGCACTCAGAATCAAAGATATATTGCGATTTCTACTTCCTGTTGCTCGAAAATTGGGTTCTGTATTGAATGATTCGTCCTCGTTTTGATCATCGGTCCGCGGTTCGGTTCGGTTCGAACCGCGTCCTGGCTGCCAGGCAATCAGGTCGAACCGCGGACCGAACCGTTGGTTCCCCAGGTCGAACCGAACCTGAACCTGAACCGGACCGCCGGTTCAGTTCGGTTCGGACCGGGTTCGGACGCTTTGCCGGACCGGACGGCGGCATCACTAATGAATGTATTACTGCCCTTAGCTGGGTACTTCAGAAAAAATTAGACCTACTTATTGTACTTTTGAGTACTTTTGAGTGCTAAAAAGTACTCAAAAGTACAATAAGTAGGTCTAATTTTTTCTGAAGTATGTGTCACCGATATGCACTGGTTGCCAACACACCAGACTGTACCACCTTACCAGTCAAAGTACAACAAATAAATACAGTACGGCTCGATGTCGATAGTCTTGCGATCCAAAATGTCCGCGATCCAAGCTTTGATACGACCAGAGACCCAGTCTGCTTCCATCCCCGCGGCTTTCGCCTCGCTAAATAGTTTCGCCCAATACTCCTCATTTGGAGGCGGAAAAGGAGGATGTCTCGGTATAAGGCCATTGAACGTTTCTTCGATCACCTGGGCTCCGAAGATGGGCTCCAGAATGCCCTGCGACATGAGGTTGCGTGTGCGCTGTGCATAGTCTGCTGCAGTGATGACTCTGAGTTTGAAGTCATAATCTCTCGGTGCATCATTCTCTGAACCAGAGTGATTTCTGAGTTCAGAGTCCACATCCATGCTGCAGTCCTCATGGGACGGGTTGTTAGCCGAAGCCGGAGTTGTCACTTGAGAACTGGATAAGATTGGCGTCACGTCCGCCACTGATTCCCTCGTCGGGGTATATAGGCTGTCCCCGAGATCAAATCCAGCATCCGACTCCATCATCGTGTGCGAACGATTGTCGTCGTCGGCGCTCGCAACCTGCTTTCCAGCCTTTCTCGCCAGAATTTCATCCAGCGACGGACCTCCACTGGCATCCCCGACGTTTGAAAAGCCCGAAGAGGTAGGGACGGGATTCGGAAGTCGGGAAGAGGGGGTAAAGTCAAGAGGATACTCATATAGGAGCTCGTTCCCTCGAACGAAAGACGCAAGATCTGGAGGGGCGCATGTTGCGAGATGACAACGGCAGTTCTGGGGACTGATGGTCTCGAGATTTGTAGTGCGACTGCCAATGCCATTACTTTCGATCTCTGTGATGAGTCGGTCCGAAAGTACTTCGTTATAAGAAGATTGATAGCATATGCTAGCGGGTTCCGGTTGTGATCCTTCCGGGACTGATAGATATTCAGTCTGACTGCTCATGAATCAACTTGACAGAACAACACACTGACAATGGTGAAGCGAAACAAGTTGGATTCGGCTTGAAGGATTGGCATGAAGGAATCCGCGAATGAGGATACGCATTTCATCATGGGAGAGATTCATTGGTGGAAGCAAGGAGATTCGGCGAGTCCCGTAAGGCCAATTTATTAGGACCATCCCATGCTTTTTGAGACCCTCTTGTAAGGACGCACAGGTTACTTTATCCATATCCAACCGAACTTCTGCAAGGTCCGCATGAGCATATCAGAACCAGACGGGGAGAGCGAAAACTTTATGAAACGTACTGAGTACAAGAGCGAGTAATCTCTTCAGGATCGTATGATGTTGTTCATAAGTACCCGGTACATTCAATGCTTCATCACGAGGATCGTGAATGAAGCCTGGACGAGGACGTGTCACGCCTTGTGCAAGCACTTGTACACCCCGTCGCCCGTTTTCGAGACGTATTTGAGGTAGTTGCTCCACGCTCAGGAATGTAGACTGCGATGTCTCTATACGAGGCCGATCGGTTGAGGGGGAAACCACAGGTAAAGCCAGTGGTGGGGACGACGAACTTCCACTCATAATCCTAGAGATGGTCATCGTTGGTCAGACTACTAGGATCCGAGAAGTTGTGTTATGACAGACCCTGTCTTAACAAGCTCTGCTGTCTTATCGGTCGCCCAAGAATGTTTCGAGGGAACCTGTGGAGGTACCAGAATGTAGCACCGTTGAGTTAGTGAGCTCATGAGACGGTGTCTGGAAGGATAACAGGCGAATCCCTAGTCTCCGTCACTTTCTAAGCAGATCAGCAGAGGCTGCAGAGCTGAAAGTGATTGCAGCGCGAAGAACGGCTTCGAGGTGGTTCAAAATGGGATTGGAACTTGATATCGGCCCCCTTTGTGACTAAGGGACCCAATCAGAGACTGATAAGATGTTAAACTAAATTAGAAGCTGGATCACGGACTTACTCCACGCTGTCAAGGCTGACCCAAAAGAGACATCAGGGTACATCAGACACATAAACCAACATTATTAGAGCGCTGTGTGAATGAAATGATTCCCATCAGCTGGACGAGGTCAAAACCGTGCATGCCATTTGATGACGAATTGAATATCTGGGACATTTTGATGGTCAGTGGCATAATCCTCAGTAGACCATTGACACACAGGAAATTTTGTGTGATTTGTAGCATCACCATCTTTCACTTCCCAATAGCAGAAAATCAGGCCATGAGTATAATCGGCATTAGCAGAAGAGGCATGGAAGCTGAGTTCCAGGAATGTATCTCAGCACTCCATAATTCCTTAGGAGGTGAGAATGCATTTGTGGGACAGCTTCCATGCAATTTTCTGATGCGCCACACCCCCTGCATGGAAAGAATGAAATGCCTTGATCTCGGGCTGATTACGAGCGTTACATTACCCCTTTCTTTGCGGATCCTTTTGAGACCGAGCCAAAGAGCTTCATGAACAAAGTTGCAGCATTGCGACATCCAGGCCCGATTCCGATACTGGCGAAGTCGACTCGACCTGCAGGGACTAAGCAGGGTCAACAGCTCACTTGACTGGTCATTTTACCCTCACCACGATCTCCGTTCTCTCAACGCAAATTATTCTCATCTGAATAGTGATTCAATGGGTACCGGTTTCTCAGACCTCTCTTCAAGATCAGTCAATCTCCGAGTCCCGGCACCACAGTCCTCAACGTCTGAAGCGTCTGCCGCCGCTGCATTCTGTACCTGGCAGGCATGATAGCAAGACAACTTACTCGCCGCACCAGGGTTGTGTTTTTGGCTAAATTTAAAGCCCAGGAATGAACCTTGGTACCCCGGGGTTGCACACCGGTTGCACCCATCGCACGCTCGGCTTCCGTTCTCCGACTCGCTTGAAAAATGAAGGATATCTTTGTTGATTCTGAAGTTATTGGTGAGCAATTGTTCTGATACCACTGGACACATAGCTGACTGATAAGATTGGACACTGGAAAGCGATAAAAGTGTAATGGTACTCGAGTATATGCGCTAAGTCGCGTACAGTAGTTCGGGACCCGGGGTTCAGAATGCTGTACCGGTACCTAATGTGCATAGACGAGATTCGGACTGCAATACGTTTATCTGCGTGCTATCTTACACGGCCTCGAAATCAAGCAAGTTGTGACATGGAACAAAAAACTCCGCCACACAAGAAATTTTTGTCGAGAATCACAACTGTAGGTAGCTGAAGCCTATCTCTCAGAACTCGGTCCGCGGGACGCGATACTCCTCATCCAAACCTTGATAATCTCGTCGCGGTCTTCGTCGGATACAGTATTGCGTGAGTGAGCCCCCCAAAGAATCCTGCAAGCACGACCAAAATCGGCATCGCTCGACGTCAATGATATCATGCCAAGCCACCACTTCAGAACAGTTGTCTGCATGTTCACAAGAGCTTCGCCTTGCATTATAACATTGGCAACAGTTAGGAGGCTGCCAAACGCCTGCGAGATGAGGATGACTTCCGAAATGGAAATGATTTCTTGATTCTGGATCTCGGTGATCCAAGCTTTTAGACGGATTTTAAGCCAGTCTCCGTTGATCCCTGCTGCCTGGGCTGCTTCGAATACACTAGACCATTCCTTTTCGCTCGCAGGCGGAAAAGGAGGATGCTGCGGGATGAACTTGTCGAATAATTGTTCGATTAATCCATTGGAATAGTCCATATCCCACCCGCCTCTAGTAACGAGTGTCTGGGAGATCCACACCATATTCAGAACGCAAACCAAGTGCCCGGTGAGGGAGTTATCATTGTTGTCAATCGGTACTCCCGTAGGCTGCGGCAAGAGCACAGCAGCTGGGGACGAGATGGCGCTTGGACGAGCGATGCCTTGGCTGTTGTCGGGTGCGGAGACCCCAGTCGTTGGCTGCGCGTTATCTGGAGCTAAACCCTGCACTTCATCTCGGGGAATGGCTTTGCGTCGGATTGGCACTTGGACATAAAGATCGTCCGAGTCATCAGACAAGGCCTCAGTCGCGCTCTCCATCGCCGCAGGGACACGAGGTGTTAATGCACCCGCCAATGGATCCTGTGCGCTCGTTCTGTGGCGCTTGTTGACCAAGGGAGGGGGATTGTCTAGGACATCCTGCGATCGTTTGCCGACGGTGGGTGGATTGGCGGATGCGTTCTCAAACACCACTTCGTCACCTCGGACGAATCTTGACAGCTGAATGGGAGAGCACGCGGCCAACTGACAGGGACACTTGGAGTCGGTAACGACTCTAGGCTCCTGTTGCCGGTCGGTGTGATCGTTGAATTCCTCTCGCACAATTTCCCTGAGAGAAGGAACTTCGTTGTAAGACGTTATATAGCAGATATACCCGGGCTGATGTTCTTTGGAGACTTGCCGGGCATCAAAAATAAGGACATGTATGAGAAAATCCGTACTCACAGTGGTGTCGCGAAATGAGCTGGATTCTGCTAGCTGGATCTTCAGAAAAAATTAGACCTACTTATTGTACTTTTGAGTACTTTTGAGTGCTAAAAAGTACTCAAAATTACAATAAGTAGGTCTAATTTTTTCTGAAGATTTGGGTGAAGAAACCCACGAAGCAGGAGTTGCAGTTGTCCGCCGGGGATTTGGAAAGAATTCAAGTGCAAGGCAGAAAATTGACGTATCCCCAACGGCCAGTTGACGATGACGAGTCCGCGTTCTTTGAGAGCAATCATGAGTTCAAATAATTGTATCTTCTTGGCCGTCAAACCCAACGGGTCTGCTATAATTATCATGCAAAATCTATCAGCACAATATTTTACTGACGTTTGATCAACATACTGATGACCAACTTGCACAACCTTACAACTAGATCCCGATGATGATCATAGTAACCTCCTGTAAGGCATCCAACGAATATCACACATGAGTACTCGCGTTTTTTTGAATCCCCTCCAGCAGCTTCAGTTTCTGGAATTAAATTATTATTTTTTGATGGTTGGGTAGAGAATCTCAGGAGGAACAGATTGAGTGATTAGAAAAGTTTGTCCAACCAATGTGGGGGGCTCAAATTACCAAACTTCTTCCTTTGGTTGCCCCCAGCCCAAATATATTTTTTGTTAGATTTAATTCCCACAACTGGGGCCACTAGGGAGGCTGCAAAAAACGCGCGAGTACTCATGTGTGGTATTCGTTGGATGCCTTAACCT
>KV428399.1:0-13603 GCA_001632355.1 Sistotremastrum suecicum HHB10207 ss-3 | reverse complement strand
CGGAGATGGTCATGCTCCTAAGAGCAAAGAGTTCACAAGCAGCCTTGCGGCTGCTGCGAGAAGAGAGCCTCCATCTCTCGAAAGACAATAGCAGGTCGCAACTGGCTGCACAAGGCCCCAGTTGTCGTTAGCCTGTCTAGCTGCTGCCGTCAAGGCAGCCTCTTTCGGGCGACTCACCCATCACCGTCGACAACGCAATGCAACATGCTGCTTACAGCACTGATCAGTACGGTCGTTTGTGCGCGTAGGCAACAACGGTGGCGGGGCCTGCTCCTGGGAGCAGCGAGCCCACAGACAGCCTTGCGGCTGCTGCGAGAAGAGAGAGAGGAAGGGGCGACGGCAAATTCCCGTGAGTGCGACAGATACTTGACCTGTTTCCTCAGCTGGGCTTGAATTCAGCAGGAATGAAACTCAGAAGGGGGACAATAGAGAACGTACGGAATAATTCCTGGAATCAGTGCTTGAAGAGCAGAATGCCTAGTATTCCAAGCGAAATTCCGGAGGCGGGTCGATATGCTAGCGGTCGATAGCATCGGAAGCATCGGAATTCGGAGAACGACTGCTCCTCTTCTACCCTTAGTACCAGCAGTAACTAGCCCGGGCCTCAGTCACTTCAAAGCGACGACCTCTTGTCCAGTTCAAGTTGGTCCTCTCAATAATATCATATCTGGAATATACAGACTGAAACTCTGCCCTCCTCTTCGTAGCCAAATATCTGGCTAATTTTGGTTGCTCTTTTCGAATTTCAACTGCGGTTATATGAAAACAAGGACCCGCGGAGAACAGACATGTAAAGAAACTCCAATTCTGTATCGGAAGCTCAAGTAAAACCTTAAGACTCAATGGTTCTCTTCATGTCAAGGGAGCGTCACCCATTCAGCAGTGACAGGTCGTAATACGTCGTATCATGTACTCACCGATCCAGTAAGTGCCCCATCATATCCAAGGTCATGTCTCGTGCTGTGCTAATCCCAACGAAAGAAAACTGGCCATCCACGGGATACTTGTGCACGGCCTCGAATGATCTTCGTCGCTGCTCGAGGGCGTGGCCGTATCAGTGCTTTCCACGTTCCGAATGCAAAACCAAGTGATTAGGATAATCAGATATGGTCGCGCAAACCCAATGTAAGTACATCCATTCTTCATTGAATGCCTGTGAACCAAAAAGTGTCCCGCAGTGCATCTAGGCCGGAAGTCATTACTCAATGCACTGTCTTCGCCAAATTTCCAATGATTCCCTGGATTCGTCTACAAGACTAGGCCGGTTCTCCTAAGATCATAATCAGTTGAATTGCAGAAGAGAAGAGAAGAAATGCTCAAGGTGTCGTTCATACGCCGTGGTCTCCGCACTGCGATAGGCCTTGGCCCAAGCTATAGCAGGCTACGTCAGAGCTTATGGAGATGCGGACATTCCGCAACCTAGCTTATTGAGATGTGAGTCGAGCTCTTACGGGTAGCGATCGGACCCA
Organism: Sistotremastrum suecicum HHB10207 ss-3; assembly: GCA_001632355.1. Classification (NCBI taxonomy): domain Eukaryota; kingdom Fungi; phylum Basidiomycota; class Agaricomycetes; order Sistotremastrales; family Sistotremastraceae; genus Sistotremastrum; species Sistotremastrum suecicum. The sequence continues at coordinate 12,134 of KV428399.1, read as the reverse complement.
CATTTGGACCCCTTCGACAGATCGGGAAGCTCGGGAAGCTCAGAAGGTTTCATTATGAAAGACGGACTTCATGGCCATTGGCTCTTGGCCCGATTCTCCAAATATCGGTCTTCAAACGTGCCGCTGGCTTCGCAGAAATTCTCCCAACAGTTTCGCAACCGGTACGTCCAACTTGAAGGATACAAAAGCATTTCTCATGCCCGCCACCAGCTTCTTCCGATCAAAGGCGCTCTTTGCTCTGTGATCCTTGCCCGATCCTTTCATTGTGTTCCGGGCAAAACACTCGATATCGGCTGTGGCCTTGGAGCTTACGCAGATGACGACCAACCAATCCAATCGAATACCGACGAACAGAGGCTACCTCAGCCCACTCGTTCGCCGGTCCTCGAGGACCTGTAATCTCGCTTGGTGGTTCCAACAACGCTGTCAGTGAGCAAGCAGAATTTGACCTCCGTATCTTTCACGAAGATGATCGTGACCTATGTCGTACGTCGACTGTCTGACCGGGGTTTCCATGCAGTCATGCTAATTGAACAAACAGGCTTCATAGAATCTTACAGCATTTCGGCCTACTGCAGATAAATACGACCGGATCAAAGAACAGCAATATAACGGACTAGGTTTGCTGCTCAAGCTAGGGTTTGGCTCTGTCGAATAGCACGACTACTGTCAGACTCAGTCTGAGAAACCCATCGAGTCTGCAAAACCCTGCCCAACCTCGTCCATCGCGGATATTGAGATGCTATCTCAGGTTTACTTTCATCTGCTTCGCGATTGATAGATGGCATCTCCTCAGTGCTTCTCGACGCTTTCGGTCAATATCATGATATGCCTTGCCCGAATGATATGACGACTGTCAGAATCCTGAGATCGCCCCTTCTTATCAATCGCTCGATCGTCTGATACCGAGGCCATCTTCGATACCTGCTGGATGCGGTCTCATTCTATCGAACTGTGTCCCAAGAAAACGCAAGTCACTCGAGGAAGCACGACGGTGTTCTTGGTATCTTTTGCTTGGGCATTGGGCCATCCATCAGGGCGTTTTGCCAAAAGGTAAGCTGGTGCCTTTCCTTTTTGATTAAAATGCGGATACTCAACGTTTTGTCTCGTAGCCAGTGTACGCCGAATGCAGCGCTCAGGCGTCAGCTGACATGATTGGCCTTAGGTCGTTCACCTGCTCCAAGCAGAGGCTAAGGGTTGCTTACCCGAATGCACAATGAATGAATTGGCGACTCCGGTCGGAATATCTATGTGAGTTGATAGGTCTTGATTATGTGATGGATTTCGACGACTGACCCGTTCTTTGATCAATCGAGCCTGAGCAGAGCAATCAAACGACAAATGTGAGCGCTTGTCCCATGCGACTTAATTTCGCTCTCCAAAGATATGAGTTAATTGCTAATCGATATTGATAGGCATAGCGGGAGGATAATGAGCTTTCAGGTTCAGACCTTTACTCAATCCGATAGCAGTCAGCTGTGCTTGGAGCCAATATGCTTGTGAGCGACTCTATCGACGGACAAGCTGGTCTGACGAAAATGACAGAATTGGAAAGACCACGCGCCCTGCGTAACTAATGAACCGATGGTAGGCGACAAATGTCACATTTATGCCGAATAGTGTTTCATAGCTCATCAAGTCTCATTCAGTATGCTCATTTATCGACATGTGCCTGGCGTAAAGTGGCTGTACGGTCAAGAAATACAAGGTCCTGCAATATCGATCTCATCCGGTACTTCAGTTCTGGTAACAAGAATCCGACCGTTGTCTGTCACCAAAGCCTACAATTGATGCTAAGCACGTTCACTGGCGGCACAGGACACAGACAACAGGGGCGCAAAACTGTAGCCGCATTTCGAATTCCAAGCTCCAGCCCTGTGCACGTCGAAAGCTCACTCATCACATGATGCAACTTTGAGCATCAGGCGATATATGGATCAGTACCTCTTCAAGACGATTAAGTCAGGCTAATGACACAAGACCAAGATCGACGCGTGCATCCTTTCTCATGATATCAGTTCGCAGTGCCTTGTTTCCTTTGTGGTCCCGTTGTCTGCCATCTTTCTAACACGTGCCAAATAATTGATTTGCAGTTGTGTACACTACAATGTATGGGAGGATCTTAATGATGCACTATAATATGATATGATACTTGTAACTTGAACACAAAAAGAAGACAAATCTATGAAGAGTGTACAGAACTAGAAATGGTGCGAGAGAAAGTCGAATCGATAAAGGAGATTTAGGAAGTGACAAATTATCCACCACGAGCAGCCCCACGACCCACGACGCGAGTAGTCCGGCGAAGAGTTCCGCTAGCAGTTCCACCGGTAGTTCCACGAGTATTGCCTCGAGCCACCAATCCGCCTCGAGCCGGAGGAGCACCAGGAGGACCTTCAGTTGGACTACCTCCAGCGATTGTAGCACCTGGTTGCACACGCGGTCGTCCACGATTCAGGGTGGCGACACCACGCTTCGATAAAGGTCCAACGCCAACTCCTCCACCAGCGGTCGACGATTCCGCATCATCCGGCCCTAAGGGTAGTTTTGTCGTAGCCGCGCTCTGAGGTTTAGTTGCGGCGGGAACGATCCCAGCCCTCCCGGTGGTAGCGTTGCCGAACTTGGGAATTGTAGGTCCCGACGAACTCGGAATACCAGATGGTCGAAAGCCTTTCGACGGAGGCTTGATGGTTTTTAGGGGAGGAGGCGGGGGAGCAGGGTTGTATTTATTTGCAGTAGGAGGGGGATCCAGGTCCGGAGTAGTGAGATGATTAGCCATTCTTCGATGCAAAGCCGTCGGACCAGCAGGATGGCATACGCCCTCATCTCCCTCCACGCCTTCCTGTAAAGGTCTACTGCCAGCGCCGGATACATATGCTTGAACGCCATTTTCTCGACTTGGCCCGTCTCTCCCAACATCCTCCTTGATCTGACCTTCCTCCTCATCCTCCTCCTCATCTTCGTCAAGCATGGGTGGTGGGTAGGGGGTCCCACTTGCTGTCCGCGAGGGTAGATTTGCGTTAATGACCAGCGCGTCTAACTGAGACGAAGTCGAATCGGAAGGCGGATACACCGGCGCCTCCTTATATGTGCAAAGCCGCGAGGCTTCGGTCCTTTGACGTTTAGTCTGGATATCCTCGTTGGGAGGATCGTCCTCGTAAAGGCGACGCTTTCGAGGCTCGGGACGGGGAGGAGACACCGCGTTGGTCTGAACGCCCACGTCGGAAGTTGTTGGAGGCTGTGTCGCCGAGGTCGATAGGATCGGGACATCGTTGGAGGCGGAGGCGGATTTGGCAGGGAGAGGAATCTGAGCCAGCCGTTGCAGTTCATCTGAAGATCTCTCCTGATGTTCTTGGTGCAGCTGACCCTCAATGGCGATAATATCACATTGAAGGAGGTAGTCCGCAATTTCGATCCTGCTTGTCGGAGAAAGTTTGTCGACCAAGGTGATGAGGGTGGATCGGCCGGCCAGAATTGCGACCAAAGCCTCGCGCTATGTGCTGCGTCAGCACCGGTTCCGAATCTTAGAAACATTACTCACTTCCTTTGAATCATCACTATCGGTACGCTAGAATAAATTTGAGTTAGTTGAACAATCATTCCGGCACATTGACAATAACAGAAAAAAATACCCACCTCACCAAATAGAATCACCGCCATGTCCTCATTGCACTCAGTACAACCACACCCTAGATCCACTACAGAAAGCTCCTTATGAAGAAGCTGCGCAGCCACTGGCTTCAAGTGTTCCTCAAGGGCAGACAAATAGGTCGATGCCACATCAGCCAGAAATTTCTGATGTTCAGGGCAGGACCTGTCCCAATTGGCCTCAAGAAGAGGGCCGACGACCCGAGTCATGATGAGATGAATATCCAGGCTATGGGATCCTCTGGAGACGCAGAGCTTCAGGGACGTGAGGATCTCCTTGAAGAACCACTGAAGTGAGGTGGTGGGGAGGGGTCCGCGGCGGCGTGATATTAAGGAGAGGATTAATAGGGTCGTTGATTCCAGGAAATGTATACTGAAGTTGTTCGGGGCGAGCGTGCGTCTTGTTGCGCGGCAGACGCGTGTGAGTGTCTTCTCAACAGCAGCCACTTTGTCCTTCCCGTCTCCTTCATCGTCAAGCAGGAGGGTGATCTCGACCAGGGCCTTGACGACTCGTGAGAAAATTAAAGCGCTTTCAGCACCCGAAAGCTTCTCTGTGAGATCGAGAAGACTAATACGGTGCATAAGACAAGAGAATCAGAAACAGGTGTTGAGGAGACTTACCGCGTAATGGTCTTTGTAAACATTTCAATTGTGCCCGTCTCCGAGGCCAATTGAGCGCCGGCGACGGCGATGACGTCGTCTACAGCTTGAGATTCAGACGGGCGCGGGCTGTTCTTTATGATGTCTATGTTGTCGTCCAAGAAGAAATTCATAAGGTGGGGATGGGGGAGTGAGGGAGGGGAGGCTTTGAGGCCTTGTCGTATTCTATTGAATAACTGTGTTCTGAGCTCCAACGCGCTAGCCTTGGTTTCTTCGGCCATGTTCCATTCCTTGATTAGAGCGATCAAAGCTCCATGATTACATGCGCCGGTAGCAGCCTCGGCCATCCAGACGGTTATATTCTGCCAGTTAATGGCCAGCGGAGACGGGAATGGGGGAGTGGTTCGAGGCGTCGACGAAGGCTCCTAGGGAAGAAGGGTCATATTGTAAGCCTTTCAAGGAGTTAAACGAATGAATTTGAGCTTACGACGGCTGTGAGTGGGCTTAGCGAAGCCATAGAGGGTGGGATAGCTGAGGGCGGGGATGGGGGGCGGGGGCGAAGCGGGGCAGGAGAGCGGGGGACTTAAATGGTTCGAGGGCAAATTTGAAAGCCCGCCATATTCAAAAATGAAACTCCGGATTGGGATTCGAACATCGACAGATCCAGGCATAATTTTGGTCCGATTTGGTCAAGTCGGGAATGACATCCACTCTTCGTTGCCTGAAAGAACAATATTTCATTAGCAGCGAAATCTTTTACATCGAAATTACAAGGATCCAACCCCATACCCCATACCCGAATTTTTACGGGCGTACTGAGTGCCATGCGCCGTCGTCGTTGCGTCCGAGGGCGAGCAAGCTATGCTAGCCGTGATTAGATATGAGGCCTTCGATCGTCGGGGGTCGCTAGGGACCTCCGAAACTCTAAATTGATTCCGCCCGAAAATTGGCCCAAAGAGGAAATTGCCATCAAACGCGTCATTGTCCCTCTGCGGTGCGGACTGAAACTCGTTCTCAAGCTCTGCTGGCATCGTCTTCGGAGGTCAAAGCACACGAGAAAAAGGAACAGGAGGTTGCAAAAAGATTTATTGGTGAGTGTTGAGAGCCGACGATATTCACAGAAGATATACAACCCGTACGGGAGTGAGGCGAGTCAGTCAATTATATCCAAGAAGTGGAATGCGGGTATGGTGGCATCAATGGGGAGGTGTAGCTTAACATGATATCCAGTGACTGGCAGTCTAGATAGTGCAGCAACAAAAAAGATCGGGGAATGAGTATGTTTCTCTCAGATCGAATGCCAGGAGATAAGGACGTGTTCAGTGGATCCAAGATGCGCACCGCAACCTGCTATCGGATCAAATCGGTAAAATCGAATAATTGACAGGACGGTTTGGGGTACGAACACACTGTGTCACATATCTGCTCGAAGATACGCGCTGGCGCATCCGTATTGTCCGGGCTCAAGAATAAAGACGCCCAGAGATCGAGTTGAGAACAGAGCTACGAAGAAGGTTCAGAGAGAAAATATTTGAAGCTATTCCAAACTGACTCGAGCGTCGCAACCTAGTTGTGATTGTCGGCCTTGCTAACCGCACAGAAAGAGGGGTCTCGACGCGTCAGCCGTTCATAGCCAATCAAGTCTTGCTCATCCAATGACTGCAGAGTATTCTTGAGCAAGACCAAATCAGAGGCGAGGATACGAGACTCACCTTTCAAAAGCTTTCATATGCAAAGGGTTCGGGTTCGAGACGATCGGCTTCAAAGAAACTAAGTCTCATCATCCCAGCGATTCTATGAAGGCAAAGGGTCAGTTCAGATGCAAAATATTAAACGGCTTGAGGAATATTACTGCGCTGCCGCCGAGGCGAACCAGTTGCTCAGTGCAGGCAGCGCATAAGAGGTTTAGCGCGGGTCGGGGTTTCCTTTTTGAATTGTCTCGGTGACTTCGGGCAAACATAGTCACATGATCGTGTGCTTTTTGACTCTTGGCTCATCGAGCCGACGCGGCATGGGCAGCTCGGGCATCCTGGAGCACATTTTCGAGTCCACGATAAGATGGAACTACCGCATGAACATCTTCCAGGAAAAACTTGACAATTTCTCTATGACTTGATAAGCCGAGGATTTGAAATTCTTGTTATATTGCTCAGCGTAGGCGAGCCATGCCGTCACAGCGTGCGCCAACTGGAAAGTGCTCAGTCAGACTCACTTCCTGAACCAGGTACGGGATTTAATAAACTGACTGTCGATCTATCTCATCGTATGGATATAGCCTCTTAGGTTCTTTCTCATCCACCATCGAGACCTTCAACACCTCATCGTAACGGAAATCTTGCCTCACGGTGCTGCTCGTTCGATAAATTCAAGGATATATTTGTAGCAGGCGGATGCTGAACCAACCATCGCTATGCCAGCTTTGCTTTTTTAGTCCCGCAGCGCAGAGAAGCGTCCTGATAGACGTTTGCTTGGGCCTTGGGGTTCCTCTTTACTAGTGACTCACTTTCCCGTTATCATCTCTCTTCCGCCATTTCGTGATATGGTTGGCAAAGACTGCGAGCTTTTGATTGTGCTTCGGTGAGGCCATCACAGCCGGCGCGCATGTAGAAAGCAGAGATTGCACTGGCAAACAGCTATGCGACCAAGTTCTGGGGCTCGAAGCTTCGGTTCTTTGCCTGTCCAGATGATATCGATGGTCGTGCTTGTGATGCTGATAGAGATTGCGAAGTTCGCTCGATGAACTCATTTGGCGAGGATACCGAATAATATTTTCATTGGCCTCGCGTCTTATGCGGTGTGCCTCTCAATACCCTCTTTCGGGCTGATCGACGAGTTTGGGTTGCGACGGGCTAAGTGTTGTCGAGAATCGTACCTTCATATCCTTGCCAGCATTCAACATGAGATGACGCGTAATACATCCGTGTGCTGCTTGCTTACACATTCTTTTTTGATATCTGCCGACAAAATTCTACCACTATTCTCTGTCCTTCGGAGGATTTCAATAATGGGCTTGACTACTTCGCCGTAAAGTAGCGCACCCTGGCAATCCGGTTGTAGTAGTGGGAGGTCCATCACAACAATATTCCCATGTAGCGTCATTGAGATCCCGTGAGCTGGAACGACTAATCGGCGAAACCGATAAAGCCTCGAAGAGGAGCGATATATCATCATCGCCGATTGGTATGCAGCTGTCCTCGTATCAATATCGTGTGAAGAGAAAGGCTGACAGCAACATATCGTACATGATTTGGGTTCCACTGAGCTTGGCTTATTCACATAGAGCATTGATCAACTTTGATGGGGAATAGGTTGTTGAATGGCTTTTACTCGCGCTCGCACAGAAGATAAATCGCAAGACTGAGTCGAAATATGGAAAGCAGAGGTCCTGGTGCAGTTATCAGCTTGTGAAATCACAGACGTGAGTACAGAGTCGGCTTACCTGGACCAATGAATATTGGTGCTCGAGGGTCGCTGAGCGCCCCTGTTTGTCGACAGATCCTAGCGCAAACTTCCGTTCGAGAAGGAAGAAGTCCGATGGCTCCAAGGACTCGTTTCGAGTGGTTCACGGGAGTATCGCATACGATGTTTCACGCTCTTCGAAGTCGAAAAAGAACGTGGGAGAGAAAATCATGGGCTATGTGCGAGACGTGGCTGAGAGTCGCAATCAGCATACACAAAAAGCGATAATCGCGAGCTGCGGACCTGATTTGAGTATGCCTCACAAAGAAACACTTTGCGCTCTTTTAAATCTGTGTTACATTCTTCTGAGCGTTCGACGATATCCACTTCCGAACAGATGTCGCAGGAAGCGTCTGATGGAAGAATTGGTATTACTGGTCGAATGAAGACAGAGAACCATACTTTGACTGAAGCTGTGCAATACAGATGCCATTCGAAATTAGCACCCAATTTCATAGTTCGACACGGTATTCGATCCCAAGGCGGGAACTCCGGTCTATACGGAGAAGCATATGGATTCTTTCTCGATCCGTTCCGAGTTTGCCAGGTGCGACGTCCGCGAGTGTCGATGAGGCATGTCTGGTAACCTCTTCGGCTTTGCGGTCTGCTTTCGGCGAGCTCGGACGACACCGAGAAGATAGGCAGTGTCTTTTGGTACGATCAAGCCACGAAGCTTAGAAGAGTGCCTGAGCTGATGAAAGATGAAGAGCTTGATCGTGAAGGAAGATGAGATACGTACCCGCAATGCAGATAGACAAGTGCGATTGGAGCGAGGCATGCTCAGAAGGGAGTTTTCCCGTCGTCGAGGCCGCTGTTCTGAACCTGCGGGTCGACATGAAGTGGGGAAGAAACGGAGAAATGATGTGGGACCCACGTTTGACTGAATGTTCGGTGAATTCGACGAACAGGATAGAAGTGGCATTACGCTGGCTATAGCCAAGCGAATCTTCATCCCGGTACCTAAACGTCAGAGCACAGGGCTATCTGACACAGTAATCGAGCGACTAGAGTCTAATCCGGGAGAAGCGAGAGAAGGTATCACAATTTAGCACGAAGTGGCATCGACAACGCGACGAGTAGCATGCATGGATGAGTCTACGAGTAGCGCGGAATCTTCATGTCGGTTTGAGTTAGCTGTTTCTCTATCATATGGGTAAGAACGACGAAATCAGCCTAGAATGATAGACTCACGCACTCGAAGGTAGGGGGAATCTCTGTCCGAGCTTTCCTCGGCCTATCTTAGCGACAGATTTCTCCGCAGGGTACGACAAGCTATGGCTCGTGATGCCGAAGCTGAGTGCATTAGGGGAGTCCTGAAAGGAGCGTAAATCTTCAAAGTTTAATCCCGTCTGATGCTATAACTTACCAGGCTATGACGACTTCGCTAAACATCATCGCACGACACTTGCACGTACGAGCAGATCGAAATGCTCGTTTAGAGACTTCTTAGGGTGGCGCCAACGTCGTCAAACAAGGCAAGCGAAGGAATTATCGTGTGCTCAGGGGAAATCGCTGAGGTGACGAAGGGTCAGAATATATCAGAGACAGTCTTGGATTACAGATCTTACCTGACCACGGACACAAGAATACGCTGGCTTTGAGTTTATGGATTTCCAGCATAGCGAATGCGCTGATGCTTTTGTCTTGAGGGTATCGGATGTGAGTCTCGTAATCATGGTATCTGACCTGAGGATGAGTCTGTCGCTTTGTGAGATGGGAGAGCGGCGTACCAATAATTGATCCACCTCATCTGGAAGTCATCTGCTTCCCTCTATTCTCCGCAATCTAAGACATGATGGGAGTTGCTTGGGCTTTTCTCTCGGGATTTCGCCTACAGAATTGTCAGCAAATGGGATATCAATTGAGTGACAGAATGGTCATACCATTGGACTGCAGTGACTGGAGCTTTGAGATTCGTCTGCGTGGACCCTCATAAGCGATAGTCTCAGAAGACGAAAAGACAAACGGACCAAAGGTATCCCTGGGTGACCAAATCCCAACGCTATCGCATCCGATCACTGGCACTTCCACGTTGGTTTCTCTCACTTTCTTGAGGTACGTCACGGTCTCGCCGGAAGAGCTGTAGCAGCATGGGTGAAAGACAGACCAAGAGAGAAAATTATAGCAGAAGATGTGTCCAACGCAGTGGACGAAACGATTGAGAGCGAGGCGGACGGCTGTCGTAGAAATTCACGCAAAGCATTGACGATGATGCTTGCAAGCTTGCAGCTGACATAAGCCATCCGGTCTACTCGGAGTAGTTTGAGCCGATCAAGCCGTGGCACGGGTTACTCGGGCATCTTGCCTTAGCCGGTTTTGACCTCAAAATTTTCTCCAGTCCTCGATTAAGTCGATTGGCCCTGTATCACAATCGTGTCTCTCTGTTTCTCTGCAGAATTTTAGACTATGCCTTTCTGGGTCCAGCCAATATTCTCCGATATATCGTCGTGAATTTCGTTGATGTCGCAAGTTTAGGAATGTCGGCCGGTTCGCTGAAATTGCTGCAACAATTCTCATGATGGCTCTTCCAATTCTTCGAGCGTACCTTTGTGGTAAATGCTTTCAGAATTTTATTTCACAAATTTTTCCGTATGTTAATCTTTTCGTAGACGTACTGACGAATTCTGACATCTCTGCAGAATGAGGCACGGTAACGCTCAACTTGTCCCGAGTCTTGTGCTGAGCGCTGAGCATTCGATCAAAATTATTACTAGTATCGGGCAGGTGACTGGCTACAAGTCCAATATTGACGGTTTTCTGAATATTACAACAGATTTATGATGATCTTATCACGACATCATCATACTAAAGCCGTGCATGCGCGTTCGTTTCTGTGAGACATTGACCGTGCCTTTCTGTATCGCCTCGTTCGCCGATGTTTGCTATACTAAGCTCTCGATCAATGCCAGCATATTCCTGGAACACTTGGAGATTCGCGCCGACATTCTACGTTGCATACGACGAGTCTACAGCATCCCATCGAACATCCAAAGAACATCTCTCTATCTCAACCTTCTCCACACACGCTTCTGTTCGATGGCGATGGGTAGAACTGAAATGTTGCCTCCCTTGGACGAGAACGTTGTATATTACCGTCTTGGCAACGTTGGCAACTCGTCTCTGCCGACCGGATTTTTCAACTTGAGGAATATGTCTGTCTGGACCACATCCTACGTCTCTGTTGTTCTCGCTGTAATTGTTAGCCGTCTTCGCTATTCATGAGAGCTTTTCATAGTGTCTAAGTAAGCGTCCCTTGTTCTGACACCGGATGATGACCTGACCCTCTGTCAGATTGTCTACCTCCTACCTGATCGCCGCCTTTGAAACCTCTGTCTTGGACATTCCATCTCTCTCCGGCTGAAATTAGCGAACGACTTCGTGAATGCAATTCTATATTGCTACCTTCTCAATATTCGTGGCGGCAAAATTATGCCTTTCTCAGGGCGCTGTACGCCGGCATGGGCATGGTGAGCGTGTGGCTTATTTCAGTATGGCTGTGTCGATTCTGATTGGTAACTTTAGTGTCTAGGAAGTGAGCACATATATCGCCTTATGCGATGTTATGCTACAAGTTCATCCCCTCGTTCCTCCTTTCCTCCTTCGAGCCATGGAAAATTCGTGGGCGCTCGTCGACGAGATCGGAGCCGGTATTTTAATTCTCCGTTATGTTCCGCATTTCTTTCAGAAGACTAATCTCAGAGATAATCCCAAAAAGGGCAGCAGGAACATTTATTTCGTCAAAGGCAGCGAGAGAAAGGCAGCTCGATACGGAGTCTGAAACAACGGAGTTAGGGTCCGATTTCCGAATGTTCCCGTTGCTATGTTTCTTTTTTGCTTTCTTGCTGATATTCTCCCTTTCAGACTACGTGAATTTATCGGCAATGGCAATACAAAAATAATCATATGCCTCAGAGCTCGTCTCTGCTATGACTCTCCGCCTCCGCATCCTATCTTTCGATTGGCTTTCGTACTGCGCTCCCCTTCGCCTCGAAATTGCGGGGAAGATAATCCCTTCATCAGTCCAGGATATCCAGCCACATATCCCACTATTGGATTGTTCTGCAGATACTACCTGACCTGCCGTAAAGTCAAGCAAAAATCTTGGGATATAGGAAACGCTACCGCCTCGGAAATTCCCGCCAGGCTCACTGCGAACGGCGATGTGGTCTGGGATTGGGGTTTGCAGCTTCGGTTGCTTGTCACTCTCTCTTCCACTTCGCCGCTCGTCGTGAGCCTTCATCTGGGGATCCTGACATTCACCCGATATAAGGTATGCGCACAAACTGGACCGCCTCATGGTGTGGTGACAAAGTTGCTCATCATGGGTACCCGTCTGTATGAAAAGCGGACGCGGCATTGCGGGCTATAAGGTGTGGCGGGAGTTTTCCAGGGTACCTGCTCTATCTTCCCATTCGCTACTCTCATGC
>KV428398.1:0-13867 GCA_001632355.1 Sistotremastrum suecicum HHB10207 ss-3 | reverse complement strand
GACCCCAAGATATCATCGTGTATATAAACCCGGCTATTTTCTACTCTTTTCCCCATTCCCCTCCTCTCCCGCCTGTTACTCCTGCCACTCTGTGGCATGTCATACAGGTTTCCGTGTCAGTTTGGACCGACTTCCTCTCGTTGTGGTTCGCAGAGACGCTGTCTTGGTGCCACCCGGTATATCCGGCGAGCTGGGAGGGTCCAGCAGGTGCTGGTTTGTCGTGGGCCTTGAGCTTCGGTTCGGCTTTGGCAACGCAGCTGCTGGAGGGAGATCGAGTAGAGGCGACCTGTCTGGCTTGCCAGACCGTCGTCTCTGGGAATCCTCAAGCCGCGCCTTCCATCGCTCTCCACCATCGAGCTTCACGCGTTTACATCACCAGTAAGTTTGATATCTTTACGCAGGTTCTTCCCTGACGCGTTCAATGTAATAGAGGCCGTGCTTCATTCTCATCCATCCCGACATTCGCCATCGCTCATTGAGTGCCCTCCTCACAGGCTCAGTCGCCGTCAACCTTTTGTGTCGTTTTTGTCGGCTAATCACGATTTCTGGCCACCAGACGCGTATGTCATGTATTCCAGGTCTGAAACCTCCCCCTCACCTTTCTTGCAGATTCAGCGTCCTTCATTGACGCACTCATCGATTGCGTTGGTCCACTTGCCTATGTCCGGTGAACCTCGGTGGCTGTCCTTCACGGGACAGTCTCCCAGTTGTAGAGGATGCAGCTCCTATGCAGTTTTCTGCAACAATACCGAACGCCGACGTCTTCGGATCGGTTTTTGGCGTTGGCTGAAGAGAGTATCTTGCTGAGCGTGGTAGCATTTTTCCTGGTACTCAATGTGCCATCGTCAAGTGCTTCATCAGAGACCGTCTCCAGAGAGGGCTCAGAGGTGTGAGCGGATCGTGTAGTATCGTCCAGGCTGCGGTCAAGACTGTGCGCATTTCTTTGATTCTGCGACGTAGTTCTGACATATAACCCTAGATACACTCGAATAAGGCCCTTGCGCCCAGTCATATTCCACTCCGTACCGGTTCGAGACAGATCTCTTGTCCGCCGGCCGCCTCTTCCGCTCTGCTTCACAACTACTCTTATAGCAACCTCAGGCCTTCTCTCTCTACCCCACTCAATTGCACCCAGTCATATCCCAACTCGGAACCGAATCCTGTCCCAGACACCACGGTTGCCTCGTGAGGAAATAATCTCTAGCGCTTCTTGTGACCGTCAAACGACTATATTTAGTGAACCCATGGGATCGACCCCAGCGGAGGCTACTGAATCCAGTCCTGCGCGAAAGTACTTGCAGCCTATGAGGCTGTCCGAGTCTTCCTCGCCGACATCTTCGATGTGATCGTCGAACAGCGCGGCCCGCCGAGCTGTCTGTATATCCGATCAGGAATCACTTGACATTCTTACAAAAGGAGACGACCCAAGCAATCATCTGCATATCTGTTCCTACAGGAATCAAAGTCCTCATACCCTGCGCTCTTTATTTCGATGGCTTTTGATGGTCTTGCTCATGATTTGGGAATGCCTATCATGTCAGATAAGAAGTAGTCAGCTTTACCCAAAGCAAAGATGACGACCATTCCACGTTTCGCACAGATGTGAGTTTTGCGGCCTGTTCTCCTACATGCTGCTAGGCCGATTTCTGATCATTCTCGAATCTCCCAGAACGTATCGTACGTGTACTAGTGCTTGAGCGTGCCCCACCCTCGCATCTAAACAACAACGAAGATGACGATCCGGATATGACACCAAAATTCACATCACTTCCAACTCGCCGCCATGTCACACTCTGTAAAACGTGAACTCTCTTCGGCACCTCGCCGCATATCACGTTCTCAGCTCTCATATCAGCTATCTGCTTTCCTTAGTTTCAAGAGGCGCACATCTCCGTACGAATGGCGATATACGACGATGAGGATTCTGTACCGACGAGCGTGACTCAGGGGCTTGGCTTGAAGCCTGTCATCAAACTCCAAGCGACTCTCTTGATTGAAGTCAATCAGAATACCGTCACCTTCGAGGTCCAGGGAACGCTGTACTACCGTTATTCTTCTCGGCGGAATACCATGGACAAATTCCTCCCCCTTCATGACGCCCGCATCTACTCTAGCACAACATCTTAACGTCTGTATAATCACAATCAAGGGCACGACCCACTTATCTCACGATACACAAAGATATCTACTCGACACCACACTCTCCTCCGACCGCGATAAGAATGTCAGACTTCGGCCTTCCCTGGAACTTGAGCGTGACCCAAAGCTCGAGCCACGCGTTGAACCACTACCGACGCCTCAAAACACTACCAGTTGAATTTGACGTTCTTTCTCATCATGTTCTTCCGTTACATCACTCTCTTTCTCAATGCTGAGCTCGATAAAGGATCATGTCAGCCACAAATTCCCTTGAAGTTTTTTCCACAAGTTATGCGAGTTCAGCACATACGTCAACCGCCCACCGCAGACGAAATGACATTCTGTGAATCAGTGCCTATATATCGGTTCGGATGTTCCATGCTAAAAGACTCCTCTTTAATCTAAAAATTCCTCAGCGTTCTTTTCACAGTTAGTTTAGAAGCTGGGTTTGCTGAGTATGCTTCCTCGATCAAACTGTGCAAATGTAGATATCCTGATGCTGCGGTTGTCAGGCCTAGGTCGATGGCAGTCAAAGCCCGGGACATCTTAACACTGGAGTCTCGATTTACCTTTGCCCCCAGGGCACAAAAATCATGGCTGGAACTTTGACCACATGCCATAGTAAGCCGCATCCGACCAATTTTCCGTTCAATCACACACGGCAAATTTCCATGAGAACCTCATAAGGATATATATACAAACATTCTACTCATAACATCAAAGCGCGTTGGTAATGCCAGTATAAGCTGGTTTCTTGGCAAGGTTGTCATCCCAAGGACACGCTTCACCCTGTCCGCTGAAGGTACTTGGAACCCATGAATATCTGAAAAAAAGGTGAGAATCAGACTTAAGCATTCGAGTTGAACTTGTATATTCAAACTTACTTGTCGGTATAGTCCCAGAGAGTGACACCAACACAGCGAGTGACAAGCATGCAAGCACCGACCATGCTTTGATAATCGGCTTCCTGTTGTGTGAGGAGAGCGGTGGTCGCAGGGAGTGTCATGCGAATGTCGAGCTCGGTGATAGCAACATCGAGTCCGAGAGCGGTGAATTGGTTCATTTGGGCGGCGAGAGCGGTAGAGCTGGGGACGGAACCGACGATCATGTGTCCTTCGAAACCGACCGCATCGATGGGGACACCGTCCTGGACGAGACCGGTGATGGTTTGGAGGGCGGTGGTGAATTTAGCGCCGGCGTATTCGAGATTGTATTCGTTCAGGTAGAGCTTGGCGTTGGGATCTGCGGCACGGGCAGCACTGCAGAGAAATATCGTGAGTGTGATGTCAATGGATTTGGGGAGGCTGCGTACGCGAAAGCGATGTTGATGTAGTTGTCTCCAATGACTTGCTGGAAGACGAAGGATCTGTAACCTCCGGAGTCGCTGAACGGCTCGTTGACGACGTCCCACGCGTAGACTTCACCCTTGTAGTGGCCCGCAACGTTGGCGATATGGTTTTGGAGAACCGCCCTTCAAGAAATCAGTTCTCACCCATAGCGGTGTACGTCGCAGATCGCTTACGTCAAAGTCGCGGCGGTCCAAGAACCATTGCTGACCCAGTCAGGGAGTTCCTCATACCAGCACAGATTGTGAGCTGTAAGGTGATTAATGCCGTGATGCGCCACCCTTGAGCTAAGCTTACATACCTCGGACAATCTGGTTAGCTCCCTTGGCCAAAGTAACAACGGCATCGCCACCAGTGTACGAAAACTCATTTTGAGTCGGCTCAGTGTAGACCTTGATGGAGAGTTTAGTGGATCAATCTAAGGCGCGACGACGAACGGGATTTCCGTACCCATTTCATAGTGTTACCAGGTGTAAGCTGACCGAATTCGCTGCTGGACAGGATAGCGAGATAAGGCGCATCAGTGAACTCCGGGTTGTCGGTGGCCGAACCGAAGTAGCTGGAGAGAAAATAAGTTCAAATTTCTCAGAATATACAGCAGATACGTACTGTTTGCCAGCAGCTTTTGCGAGCACGTTCAATCCAGTGCCGGAAGGAGGGGGAGGAGCAGTGCCGGTACCAGTGCCGGTCGTGGTGCTGGTAGAAGAGGTCGTCGTGGTAGATTTTGTGGTGGAAGAGGTCGTCGTCGTCGATTTTGTAGTGGTAGAGGTTGTCGTCGATTTTATGGTCGAGGAGGTAGTGGAGCCTCCGCCTTGCAGACACTGAACAAAGTCAACACGCAATCTTGAGAGACGATTCTACTGAATGATACTGACCTGGCTGTAATAGGGGTTGTTTGCCTGAGGGGTACAAGTCCATCCCGTAGGACAGATGGTAGGGCCTGTGTAGCCGATACCGCCGCACTGCAGACTGTGTTAACGTGATAGATTTAGATGAAAAAGCCTTCTCACCTGGCCCCACTGCCCAGCAGTTTGAGCTGAGACGAGAGTAGCAGCGAGAGCGACAAATGCCAGAGAAATCATGCCGGATATGAGAGCGAAATGTTCTGATTTTTGTAACGCCAAAAAGCAAGGCAATATATATCTTTGCGCCGGGTCATCGTCGGTGACCTCATCAAGAGACTTCGGCGTCGCAGATCACAAGTCAGCCTGAAGATGCAGGTTCTGGCACGCATGCCTTCCAATGCCCCGAGAGCCAAAAATAAAACAGGAAGAACAACGGTTGAACTGGCGAGAGTACGAGTTGCTACCATGTGATGTTGTCAGTCGACTAAGGTCCAACGCCGCGGAGAAATGGATTGGCATGTTCTCAGAAAAGAACAGTCAAGCGTCAGCGATGTCCTCAGATCATTATAGGGAGACATCATAGTGGCCAGCATAGCGTCCAGCTCGTAAGGGAAGTCGTGCACCCGGCGACTCTGCTTCCGAAGCGGACTGCCGACGGTCCACCCTGGGCGCTCCGAGCTATTTCTTGAAGCCTATATTTGAACGACGTCGATTATTTGTTTGCCCGGTCACGATATGCACAGTGGTTGCCGCAGAAGTCACGACACCATCAACCTCAACGAGCCTATTTTTGCTCCTTCGAGTTGCTCCGGCATCTGGCAATCATGCATCATGCGTGACCTAATGAATAAACCGAAGGCTGCCCGAAGCTTCTCATCGATGCTGCCTATTTTCTTCTTGAATCTTCAGGAACGCGATCACCGCATCACTGGCTCTATTTCAGGCCTTTGAATCGGAAAGGATGATCGATCGACTTTGGACGGTCTGCCTGTTTCATGCAAGTGCGCTGGCGAGCCTGAAGGAGCTTGAACACCTGTTCAGCATCGTATTCCGCGGCCGTCAGTTTCTCCAGTATCGAGCAGAAGAAATTATCAGGCGAGGAACTCCGCACGAATTTTCATCACCAACAGATCGGGCCGACTTGAAGAAGTCCAAGATCGAGATGTGCATGAACCTTCACATCAAGATCTATCGTCAGTCGGGCGTGCAGTCGTCCAGGCGGCAGGAGAATAATTGATGACTCCCTGCAGAGATTGCAGACCCCGCGGTCCTTCGATAGAATTTCACTCTTACGACGCTCGTAATTTTGTTCGGTGTTGGTGAATATATTCCGGAAACTTGACATGAATAGAAGCACTCCCTACTTTTACAGAATTGAATCGAAGGCTTGCGTTATTCCTGAGTATGCGAGACGTTGACTTCACTTGATCGGCCAGCACGAGTGAGAAACTGAGCCATTAGTGATGACCGTGTCCGTGGCCCGGGCGACTATATCCACCGGGACGTCCTTCTGTGGGGACGTGCAGGATCTTGTAGTTATGATATTTCGACCGACGCGCATGATCGCCATAATGACGCCCGGTACCAGCAGCCAAAGACACCACGAGCGATTTGAGCTCGACTTCTTCTCCGTGAACCTACAATCGACATATCCCATAAATAAATGAATTCTTTCGAGAAACTTGAGTAACCCACCTTGGTGACTTTCCAATGAAGAGTCTCCTTCAAGTATTCCTGCACATGCTCGTGCTCCAGAGAATTCAAGGGTTTGCTGTCATCTGCGATATCCTTGATCAAAGCACCGATGATGGGAACTTGTCCAGTAGAGCGCTTGTGGCCTGATTCTTGACTACGACAATTGTCGCAACCCTCCGTTCCGCCGGTGGTATCGGCTGGAGTACTGAAATTGTACACACTACCGACGCGAGTGTCTTTGCCGATGAAGATGTGGATCGTGAATGGTTGACCGCCCAGTTCGAATCTATATTTATGTCAATTCGTGCTGCAGGAGTGAACGGAGACATGTCCCACCTTTCGTAGAGCACATTGACGACATAGTCATTCTCTTCGACGATCTTCGCACCATGATGAATATCACTCGGCCCGCGAGCCGAGAAAGTAGGCGGAGCAGGCTGCTTCAACAACAGCGTACGAGCATTGCTATACAATGCATTAACTTGCTTCGATATATCCGCTGAATAAATTTCCTGGCTGAATTGACCATTAGGATTATATTGAGGCAGCCATGGCTGAAGTTCCGGATAAGAATATCCAAGCTTCGTCCAATCACGAACGTCATTTGCGATCCAGTATGTACCTTGCGTATCGGTGTGGAATGGTGCGAGAGCTGAGTTAGGGGTGTCGGTTGTCCCTGGGGGAGTTGACCAATTGCCGGCGTTGTCGACGAGCTGTTGGCTTGGGTCGTCGAACCAAGCATTTGGGTTTAGGGTTTGCCAGATTGCGCATTGGCGGTCGATATTGCTATAGATATGCATCAGAAGTCAATCGCACGTTGAACGAGTGAAGATCGCACCAGTGATGGAACCAGAAAATAGGATCAAAGGCAGCCACAGGGACATTAGCCATATGTCCACCATTTTCTCCGCCGACCCAGTTGTGAATATTACTTTAAGTACGATTAGCTTTACGGATGATATATTTCCCAAAGAGACGAAGACTTACTTGTGAATGTCCTCCAAAGATAAATAGTCGGCGGAACCGCCTTGCTCAACATACGCGGTGGACGAAAAGGTGTCATAGCTGCTGAAATAATCCTCCGAGAACAGTCGATATACGGCTTCGCCAAGTGTATCCGTGTATTGTTCGCCTTCGTACCACTGGTGGCCGCGAAGACTCGCCACAACTTCATCATATTCTTGGACACCTTTGACCCAATCTGCTTGGGTTCTGGGCCCAGGGGCGGGCGGGCATTTGCTCGTTGCTAGGCAGATATCATACTGTAAAGAGAATCAGCGAGATTCCCGAATCATATTGATCACGTACGGGTGCATTGTCGATTGGCTGCAAACCATATATTCCGTGTTTACCCATAGGAGTGTTAGTCTTGAAGCTGTACAATGGGTTCGCGATGGTTTGTTTGCCAGTAGACGTCAGCACGTCCACGTTCGCAGACTTGACGAGTAAGGGGACATCGTAATTGGGAGCCTTGAATCCTGGCCTGGATTTCTTTTCAGCCCAATCCCAGTATGGGAACCGCCAGCTCTGAGCGGCGGCCAGCAGGTCCGCTTGTTGGTTTTGCGGGAAGGAGGGGATGATGTCGTCTCTCATGATCTCGTAGAGGCGTTGCTAGATATTGGATTAGATTGATCATAGGAATTCATGTCGTCGATGACTTACCTCGAATAGCACGATGTACGGGCGATGCCACAACGGGAATAGAATGCTACCGTGTGTGCAGTAACCAGATCCCGGAGATTGCGACTCGGTATTTTCATCCCAGGGAACGAGAGGTTGACCATGGATACCTACAAATTATCAGGGCTCGCTCGATCAAGATAGCTTGGAAGTAGGGAAACACGAACCAGCGACTTGCCAAAAAGAAAGCTTGTCCTCCACTTTCAGGTTCTGGAAGCGAGCCATCGCGAGGATGAACAAGTTGACCTGCGTAGCGTTGGCGGGATTTTGAGACCATGCATCGATTTCCTGTCGAAGGGGGACTTGACCAGCCGCTGGTCCCAGGCCTTGTTGGATTCCAGTGATAGGATATGTGTTGTTTCCGTTGTCGCCCATAGCTCAAAGATTCGAGTTATTGAAATGAAGAGAGAGAACTCGCCACCACATTTCTCGAGGGACGAGGTATAAATACTGAAATGAAATCAATTCCCCGCGCGCTGGAAGCCTTGGAGCGACTTGGGCGGAGGCGGGGTGTTTCACCCTGAAATGATACAATCAATTGTCAACGAATCCAATAAATGAGGCGAGATGAGATGAATGGTCGCTTACCATTACGCTCACATATTGGAGAAGTTGTACCTCCAGGTCTGGAGACATAGATACGATCCGGTCGAAGTCATCTCGTGCGCCAGAAGACAACGCAGGCTGTGCAGTAGCGCCAGGCGATTTTGGAAGGAGAAGAATGGGTTGTAGCCGTACCAGCCCGACTTGGCTTCACTGCGAGACCTAGACCAGGGGAGTAGCATATTTTGAGCCATCCGTCGACACCGCGCTCCCACAATCAAAGTTCTGGGCGATGAATTGATTATCGAAATGGGAACCCTTTCATTTGGAAGACAACTATAGAGCGGGTAAGTTCAGCAGCCGTTGAACGCTGCAGAGTGACCGTGGAAAGTAGGGTAAAGCAGTGTCGCGCTGAGGCCAAGTGTGTAGTCATTGCCCCTCGCTAAACCTGATCGGATATCTTATCTGCTTCCGCGACTCAAATCGAGCCATTTCAGCGATCAAAACTTTCAAAATGTATACATTCGGCTGTTGTACCTAAGGTACACATAATGTTGTGTATCAATTGAAGGCTAGACCATTCCAAGTATTTGTGGGACATCAACACCTCCTATTTCGAGAACGTTGTCATAAGAGGTCCGCGCACGTTCTCAGGGACAAATCAGACGAAAATCCCAGAGCACAGAGCACAAGTTGAGAATGATCCATTACCTGCGTTTAGTTCCGTTCTTGTTTTTTGTTGACAGGTTCCGGACCAGAATAGAATGAAGTGCTGACTTCGAGCGCTGAGATTTGGCCTCGATTTTAAGCGCATGTCGTAACAAGTCGGGAGAAGATACTCGGACGTTGGGAAGGTGCATGCAAAGGTCACATTATCAGATCAGCGACACAAGAGAGTACTGAGGTTTCGGGATTCTTGCCGCGAGAACAACCATCACGAGGACCAAGGACGTCCTGAGGCATGGGCGGGGCAGCATCCGGTGGGCATATTGTCGAAGGGCTCCAAAGACCGTGATAAGTCCCAAGTCTAGGGATATTTTGAATTGAGCGTCAATACGACAATTGTGGCGGCTACGTTTCGAACTGCTAGAGAGCCCAAGATCAATATAGCAGAATGATGGAACCAGTACCCTGCACAAGACTTACGACGTCAGCCGGCGATTCCAGGACTTCATAGGGAAATTCGTACCCTAGAATGGATTCATATTGGCGGCGTGATGTTCAATATTAGATGACATGTAATAGAGCATTGGTTGACCTCGTTTTCACGACGCGACGTTCTGAGATTCCTGTTTTCAGCGTGTCGATCGTCTTAGCACTCTGTGAAGCTCGGCTCAGCAATAAATGGTTAGCATGGTCCGGGAATGACACACCAAGATGAAAGGACGTACGAGCACTTGCACAAAGACATTCTAGGATATATTTCGTAGAGAACAAGGAGTTAGTGTGCTGAAAGGAGGGATCATGGCGCCCTGCAAAGACTGTTGCGTCGGGGTCGTTCGGCCACTGGTGGTTCGAGAGAGACTTGAGGTCATAGGATTGACCTGAAGGATCTCACGCATGAATCATGGTTCATTATATTGTCGACAGTCCAGCATCACTGTTAGCAGTGCGTCCTTAGTCTAGGAGGCAGCTCGGCTGTTTCACATCTCGACTAGTCAAAGGGTAATATTGCGCCCTGGCAGGGCGCAGTGGGACGGATTCCAGTCGCTTCTCTGTTTCAGGCGGTTTCTGAGACAGACGCTTGATGATGACGCTCAGGTACTTGAGAAACGGGCCAACAGATGAACGTCCGTGTAGGAAGATTCAAGCACTTCCTCTGAGCTCCGAGTTTGAGCTCGTCGCGGTCGAGAAACAACCTATCTTCGATGACCGATATCTCCGACTCAACGAATATGTCGTGAAAAAAAATTGACATGCTCATGGATGGTACATTAAATACAGACTCGCAACATCGTGATGCCAAGATAAAGACATACACCCCGAGAGACTGATCTAATTCATGATCAACCGGTCACCCTGACTCTAAATCTACAACTCCACGTTCTCGACTCCGATAGGGGGTGAACAACTCAACGAGGCCATATCCCTCCGAGGAACTTGACGTCGATTCTTCGATATTCGGAACCAAACCTACAGCAAGATCAATCCGTTTTCCGAAGACAATTATCAGACAAGCAAGACATACCTTCTGAACGCAGCAAGCGGATCTTTGCCAGTGCTTGGAGGCGTGTCACTTCGCTGGTGCGAGATTCCGGCGCGGTTGCCTCGGATGAGGAAGAGTCAGCGCAAAGATTAAGGAAACGAAGCATAGCAGCTTTGTCGCTGATTGCGGAGAGGTCACAGTGATCAAGATAAAACATTATGGTCTCGCTTTCTTGAGCCCACGACGCGCTGTCAGGCTTCTCACATACAAAGGCGATAAAACGTGCAAGGTCGAGCTTGGTTGGAAATGTGTATCCATCATCATCCAGTGATGGGATTAGATCGGCAAGGAATTGGAGGACGAGAATCCATCGACTCTGACGATGTTGACTTGGTCGGAAATGAAAGATGCAAGCTTGGCAATAAATTCGGCTTCGCGTCCTCGACAAATGAATCTGACGATATCTGATAGAAAAAGCCATTTCCATTCAATGTTGGCAAGGAATGAGCGCAATATGGAGGAATGATCGACGGGAGATAGAAGCTGGCTCGCTTCGTCTTCTTTCTCGTCATCCAACAGAAGATCGCATAGCTTCACTGCCGTATAGAAGAGCTCGCCTCTTTCGCCTAGCTTCTGGGGCTGATCGAAAGTGCAAAGAACACGAGGGATGCACTCTTCGCTAGGAAGTTCGGATTGTGGAAGGAGGTCTTCGTTGTCGTCAAGGATGGATGTGAGATAGACGAGGGACGGGAAATGTTTTGGGGATAGCAAGCCGAATTGCCCTATGAACATCTCCAACAAAGAGGTGCGGATTAGCCATCCGCCATCATCGCCCTTCCCTTTGAACCTTGCGACCAGACGGCTGAGTTGCCCCTCCATCGTGGCCTTCACACGAATCGAAATGTCACTCGCAAGGAGTCGAACGCACGCATTCTTGAGATTTTCCACCGAGAGCTGTAAAGTCTGTCGCGGGGGGATCCACACCATCCACTCGCTGAACGCCAACAAAGGTACTGCTCTATCAAGCAAATCGGGGCTCCCGGTCTCTCCAACTAGTCGTGCGAACAAGTCCAAAGCGCGAGATTTGGTATCGAAATACAGCTCATGGAACATGAATCCATTGGTGACGGCCCAGATACCGTCTTTTACAGTTTTGTCGCGAGCGAGGAGTCTGCGGATCGCTTGGCTCAAAGGGCCTTCGAAGGGGGAGCTGACGCGGAGTACGGCGTGGAAAGTGGTGGACTGGATGGCGCCCACGATGCAACCTGTCAAAACTACACCAATTTTCCACGTGGCTGAGAGGATAACGGCGTCTTCGTTGAACGAGAGAGAAAGGTTCCGAATTTGGTAGAGGAAGGCAAATATGAACGATGCGATGCATATTTGTAAAGACCAAGACAGTAGGCCGAAGAGGGGCTGGATCCATCGTTCTGCCATGTGTTTGCGTTCCTAGTGTCTCAAAGTCCTTCGAGATATGTTTTGCCTTCGGGAATCCTTGTAAGCGGACTGACGCATTGACGACCAAGCAGGCAGAATACAGCATTTAACATCTACAGAACCGCGTCAGAAACTGAAAGTGAAGATATCAAAAAACTCACAGAGACTGTCAATGAGGAATAGGAGAGCGCGCACACTGTTTGCGCACATCAGGGAAGGAGGAGGCTCATCTGAGTCGGGTGACGAACTGCCGGAGTTAGAGAGACTCTGGGTAGCAGGCACCAGAAAGGCTGTCACGACAGCTAAGTACTAGTATATAGCAATCTTTTGAAAGAAAGATGTAAGTGAAGGCACAGAACCCATAGATGTCGAACTTACGAAGACAAGAGACAGTTCCATATAGCCTTTCCAACCCTCAACCCTCTCTTTCATTTTCTCGACAGCAGTGTCAAAGACTGTACTCCATCCAGGTTCGCTATCCCATTACTGCTCGTCGAATGGTTTATCGTCTAGTCCTGTAGACTGTAGTCAGGCCAGACTGTCACAGCAGACAAATGTTGTCCCAAAAACCTTTCAAAGCGTCTTTTATTAGGACTTTAAACATCTCACCATGTTCCTCTAGAGTCTGTCCTTGCTTCTTCATCGTATCATTGAGCACATCGATGGACTTCAGCAGTTGGTGAAAGAGTGGGGTGTTGAAGCTATCATTGACCAAGTTATCCGGGTTTCCCGGGTCTATGCCCTTTCCTTTCTTTCGTCGAGTTGGTATGGTCAGGAAGGCAGAGACATGACCTGTGATAAGGAGGTGACAGTTGTAGGGTAGCGTGCAGGGTAACGCTGTCGACGCTCTGATATATGGCTATAAGCTCGAAGCCGAACATCGCGCTGGGATCGCGCCTAAAGCAAGGGTCTACTATCCTCAGGCAAATTCGTATCGCACGTGGTGTATAGTACTCGTAAGAGAAGTTGAATTCAGGTGCATACAAGTTGCGAACGTTCGAACGAAGGAGGATTTTTTCCCCAAAGAAAATGAACAAATCGGATCGATTACAAGCGAATCCAAGCTACCATGAACAACGCACGATACGTAACAGGAAGAAGGCGGAAGTTTTTTTAAGATGATGTCCAGGTCGCGGATGGTAATACGGAGGGTGAAGAAAGAGGGTGAAGAATCGAACGAGGGAAGCTCCGAAAAACGAACAGCTACAACAGAGACCTTGTGCAAAGGAAGAGTCATTCGTCGTCGTCAACAACATTCGAAAGATTAGAAAACCTGGGCACATTAGAAACATGCAGCACTCGGGGTCGTGTGGCATGAATATCTACGATGTTGTTGTGAAGTTGTCGTACTTCGGCCAAGGTCATCATGGCACCGCCGCGATGTTGGTACCCCCAATCCGTCGTTATGTTGATGCGCGCGACGAGGGGTAAAAGTGTGAGATCGGCGCGAATAATATCCACAGCTTCAAGTAGGCAGCCAGAGATCTTGAGCTCAGCCACACCAGAGTGGGCTTCGAAAAGTCGCCTGAAAAAGAGACCCGGTTGGACGTGTGACAACGCGGTGAGTTGCTGGTTCTCAGGCCATATGTCGTAGTTGATGGACAGAGTTGTAGGTTGTACTCCGAGCGCTTCTGGAAGAAAGGTACACATTTCCACCAGCGTAGGAAGGATGCACTGGTTGTGCTGCGGCTTATGCACATGTTGCATCCCATACCCAATCCATCTGCTCGAGTAGTTGATCGACGGAACGCCGTCCGTTCTGATTCTGACACCTTTGGGCTTGATGGAAATGGACAAAAAAGATGGGGCAACCATTTTTGGCATAGCTGCGAGTGCGTATGGGATGGGAGTTCTCACGATCTCGGTAGGCAATTGGTTCTGAAGATTTTTGGCCCAAAGGTATTCGTCAATCGTGAGAGATTCGAGAACGGGGAGTCGAACGCCGGTGAAGATGAATTGGGCCGCGGAAGATATCACCTTCTTGACCTCGAAATGACGACACGAACGAAGAGATACAGGACCGTTGCGATCGGGTG
>KV428397.1:0-13939 GCA_001632355.1 Sistotremastrum suecicum HHB10207 ss-3 | reverse complement strand
CAGAGGGACTTGACATTGATCCAAGATGGGTTCCTATTACTCCCATCATGGCCCAATGGCAAAGCAAGTCAGATACCCTACTAACACGTACTCAACTGCCATTGATCACAGCATGGGCAATCACTATCCACAAGAGTCAAGGTCTAACACTTGTACGTGTTGTCATTGATTTGGGTGAGAATGACTTTGCACTGGGATTGTCTTTTGTTGCAATCTCTCGATGTAAGAGTTTGGCAGGGATTGCATTCCGCTCTTCATTTGGATTAGCTCGACTTCAGAAGACAACTCAGTCAGTATCAATGGAAGACCTAGAGCGTGATGAAGTCCGTAGAGCGCAAGTGCCATTTATTGTTGATGACTATGGAGTAGACTTAAGCATGTATGACAATGAATTTGAGACGTAGTTAACATTGATCTGATTCAGCCTGTAGTCAACAGCGCGCATAAGCTTCGCCCCCCTTCCCATCCATGTGGGGTACCCACGGAGATAAACATAATTTCCTAAGCCCATCCGAAGCATCTACGGTTGCCCCTGAGTCCTTAGTAGAGAAATTCAAAATACAATTTTCGTTTTGATTTCTCACGGCAGGTTACCCGACGAGTTTCGCCGAGGCCAATTTCTGGGAAATCGATCTAGATTTCCAGTATGTTCGGCCAGCTCGGAGAAGGTCAAGCCGCGCCGTCGGAGTTTGAACGCACCTCGCTGGGACCAATGCTACGCCTTGAGGCTGAGGCTTGAGCTTCGCCTCAACATCAACTAGCTTGACATGGCTGATCGTTCGGCTCTTGATTTCAACATTTGATAACTGTTCTCACAATGACACGCAACATCGACCGCAAACTCATAGCCGGTTCTTCACCCCCAACAAAAACCATCAAGCAAGTCATCAAGCCACCTCCTCCAGCCCTATAAACTTGTCCGATCAATAACGGTTCTCGACTACAACATCAACAGCATAATCTGGCCTCTATCTGGCGTCTCAATTCAAGAGAAAAGCGATGAGGGGAATGATGATAACTGTCAATGTCGAGGCGACGAATGTCAGCGAACCGCGGACAGTGCCAATCGGGACAGGAATCGGGAGGTCTAGAGAATTGTTATCATAAGAGTTCGAAGTGAGTGGGATCTTAAATCCTGGTCCGCTAATCTTGACACGTCGACCGGTAACTAGAACTTTTGATCAAGCAAACATTGGGATTGGTTGGACTGAACTTGACGCTGAAGTTGGAACACTTGGATGATCAGGGTATCTCGAGAAGTGTTGAAAATTGTTGACGGATGCGGGCTGAAGTCGTGGACGGTGAGTCGGCTACATTTGTTTTTGATTGGCAGCGCCGACTGACATCGTCGTGAAAGTGTGTGCCGCCGCTCCGGTGTTGAATGACAGCAAGCACATTTTGCGCTAAGCGATTCCGCCCTTTCTGTAGAATCCGCGTGCAACTGCGATTCTGAATACTCCACAACGAAATGATGTGCGGAAGCCATTGATTCGCGATCGGGACTGCTTTGCTCGCAGTGCAAGGTGTGTTGTTTCCTCTTTTCTTCTCCAATGCTAAGTGCCATCACAGGTATTCGTATTACCTCATGGTATCGGCTCTTCATTTCAACGAGCATTCACACGTCGACATCATTGACGATAAATAGCGTGGCGACTTATCAAGCATCTTTTCAATTTTTTAATTTTTTTTTGCTGAATCGAACGCAGAAGCATCCCATTCTGATTCACTTCTGGCAGGTAAGAACCAGTTCAATGCAGGCACAGCTTACTCAGACACCCTTTCCAAATGATGGAGTCATAGTGAGTTTTGCAAACTTCGATGTCACACTTACTGATGCGCCAGTCGCCACGTGCCTTGTTTCTTGCGGACCTGCTCATTGCCTCGTCACAGTCTCACTCGTTTCTCCAGTCAATGTTCCCGCTGTTATCACTGAAGACATTGTTCCAATCTGTCCCTCCAACTCCCCATCCATGTCAGCTTTGCAGTCATTCAGCGCATTATCGTCGCATCTACTATCTTCCCATCAGGTCAATCGAAGACAAATCTAAGAGAACTTCGAAGCTACAGGAGAAGCAAGGCGACAGGAAATTAGCCACTGAAATTGGCCGAATGACAAGACTAGACTGGGAGCGATGGATATAATAATACGACTTTGAATTGCTCGATCTCAAGGCACTAGAACACATTAAGCATCAAGCATCGAAGCAGAGCACGTTGGCGGGAACCGGAACCGAGATGGATAGCACATGAAATGCGTTGGGACGTTTTTGAACGGGATCAGGTCGCAAACGGATAGGATAACTGCACGCATAGATTGGCGACTCAAAAAATATGACATTTTGGTCACTTATCTTGATCGATGGTCGGTAGATATCAGGCAAACGGAACGCATGTATTGAGGTCCATATAGCACTGTCATTCAGTATCGGATATCCTCTGGATAGTAGACCTAGTGGATATTGGTGCGACGAAGAGACGTCAACGTTGTCTATGTATTTCTAAACTCCGTCATCACCGCGTCCAATGACTCATAAGGAACAAATCCTTCAAGGCGATCCAAAGCAAAGTTAACCAACGAGGCGAAATGATGCGCACAAGAGCTGCACACCCTAGTACATCCTCAGAACCTCACTCGTCATACTCAACGGATCTGACTTGATCTGACTTCCAACAACTTGGCGAACCGAAAGGGTGGCGTCGGCGAAACTCATCGGGTAACCTGCCGTGAGAAATCAAAACGAAAATTGTATTTTGAATTTCTCTACTAAGGACTCAGGGGCAACCGTAAGCATCCGATGTGCGGAAGCGAGCCGCCTGCCGACATCCACGAGCGTGCCAACGACGACGTGTCTCTTCGTCTGTCAACCCTAAAGGACGAGCTCACAGCCATTGTGTAGCTTGAAGCGAGTTTTATTGGCGAACCTCACAAAATAACTAAGATTTATTCTGTTTGTCGGGGCTCTTGGTTCTTGCGATTTTACTGCCAGTGTTCAAGATCCAGTCACCCTCCAAAGCGAATCAGCATGATTAGACGTATATTCTTCGTCAGGAACATGTCTGAGCAACCCTCAAAGTGACCGGCCTTCCGTCTGTTTGTAACTTCGCATCACGGGTCGCCTTTCTTCCTCAAAATCGCGACAATCGGTTGCCGGACCGCGCGGGTGCTCGGATCATATATAATAGCAACCTCGAGGTCATTGAAGTCGCCAGTCATCCCCACCTTTCGTTGTCAAAAGAGATTTGAAATGTCGTTCGGAAACACGATCAAGCTACTTTCAGGAGCGTCTATCCCTCAAATCGGTCTCGGGACTTGGTTGTCGAAGCCGCATGAGGTAGAGAATGCGGTGAGTCAACTTCCCTATTTATGATATCGGAGCGAGCACGAGAGATGACGATTGTGATCAGGTTGAGATCGCGATTAGAAATGGATACCGGCATCTTGATCTTGCACAGATCTATCGGAATCAGGATGAAGTCGGTCGTGCGCTCAAGAAAGTCATTCCATCTGTGGTGAAGAGGGAAGATCTGGTGGGTGCTATATTCAAACATTATGGCTGGGGAATTTTGTTGACTCAAACCGTTTTAGTGGATCACGAGCAAATTATGGAATTCGGCTCATCAGCCCGAGTACGCCGCGGAAGAGCTAGACTTGACTCTATCTCAGATCGGCACTGATTACTTGGATCTCTATCGTACGTTCTAGCGTCTAGAGCGGTTCGCTTCGTTCGTCTGAATATCATGTTCAGTGATTCATTGGCCCGTCGCCTTTCAACCTGGAAAAGGCCTCTTTCCGAAATCCGAGGATGGCGCTATCCTTCTGGACCTCGAGACTTCATTGGTGACTACCTGGAAAGCCCTCATCAATCTTCAAAAGACCGGAAAGGTCAAGCACATCGGCGTCTCGAATTTCACCGTAGAGCACCTCGAAGGCATTATCAAAGCTACCGGAGTCAAACCCGAAGTCAATCAAGTCGAAGCGCATCCGCTCCTTCTCCAGGATAATCTGGTGGAGTATTGCAAGAAGGAGGGCATCCATTTGACGGCGTATTCTCCTCTGGGGAATAATCGTATGTCATGGTCTCGATCTATTCGGTTTCGGCATATTGACTGGTATGCGCAGTGAAGAATAAACCGAAGCTCACCGAGCACCCCTTGATCAAGGAGATCGCTCAGAAGCTTGGCGCTACCGAGGCGCAGGTGTTGATCGCATGGGGTGCGAAGCGAGGGTATAGCGTCATTCCGAAGTCGGTTCAGGAGGGTGAGCAAGCAACAACTCTTTTCGGGAGTATGACAGCGCATCAGGCATTGACGAATCCTTCAGATCGCATCAAGTCCAATTTCAAGCAAGTAGAGTTGAGCGAAGAGGACTACAACCGAATCACGGAGATCGGAAGGAAGGATTACACTCGATTCAATATACCGAATCACTATAATCCCTCATGGAATATTAATCTGTTTGGAGGTACGTCATCTGTGTCCTATTTCGCTGGATCTGTTCTCCTAACATCTAACAACCAGAACCCGAGGAGGCAACCGCTGCGCATGCGGTCAATGTTTCGGGGTCGCCGGAGGCCGCTAACAAGCTCTGAACATTATGCCAGTGCAGTACGAAATTAGGGCAGAAGTCTGGGATTATTGTACGATAAGCGTCCGACACAGCACATCATTGGTAGTCGACGCAGTCAAAAGTCTAAGCGGAAAGGAATCTACGCATCAAAATGCAAGTTGTTGATTTGAAACGGAATATAGACGAATGCGGTCCCGGAAAGATAAGCGCTCAACAAAAGTCGGAAAGGCAGAAGTCAGTTCAATCGTGATCGGCGGCCAAGAAATTCGACAACAGACATCAAGCAGGTTCGGAGAATATAAGTTGACCATCGGCGGACTTGAAAGTACTTCGATCTTCGGTTTCGGCTTCAGTATTCGTTCGAATTTGGGGCGATTGGAAACTGTCAAAGAATGTTTCTGGAGTACTCGGCTCAGGCTCTTCGTTTTCGGACTCGATAAAAGGTTCGGAGCGAAATGTGTTGTCGTTGAAGTCTTGCTCGCTTTCCTGCTCGGATGTTAGGAGGGGGGCGAAAGAGCGAGAGAAATATACTGACGTCGTCTTCGTCTTCGTCGGGTACGGCCCGGTGGCGTAGTTCAGCAATGATAAATTTGAGCTTCATATTTTCTTCCTGGTATTCAGATGCCTTGAGTTTGATTTCTTCGTTGTCGGCCGTTAGCTGTGCGACTTTCCGGGAGACTTTCTGGTCGAGCTGTTTAAGTTCATGTGCGTTATCAGCGTTGATGGCCATTAGATTATCACGCAGGCGTTCGAAGTTAGAGATGGTGCGATCCTTTTCGGCAAGTTTAGTGTCTGCGGATGCGATCTACGAAGATGATTGTCTTTGTGTATAACGTCATTGCGAAGTCGTAGAACATACCTTGATTAGGAGGGAGTCGATTTCCGCAGCTTTCTGTTGAAGGGTTTCTCGAAGACTAGTATTTGCCATATAGAGCGTGATTGCGTTCTTCCTGGCACTGTTTCGTTCTTTGACTGCGGATGCTAACTGCTCCTCTAGAGTCATTATTCGCTTGACATACTGGGCGGCCCATCAGCGAAACTGGAGCAAAAGAGATGGAAGACAACCTCTTCTTGGATTAGTGAGGATGAGTTCGTGATGCGCTTCGTGTCCTCTATCGATTTTGTGGCTCTAGCTTCCATCTGACTGATCAGATTTGTAAGATCTTCGTGTTCATTTTGAGCTCGCGCGATCTGGAAAAAAGGGGAGGAGGTGAGTGCGCAGCATGAAGAGAGTAAGAATACTCGCTCACTTTGAGTTTCAAAACTTCTGCATCCTTATCCTTCCGTGCCAAGACGACGTTCAACTCGGCGAATCGTTGGCGAAGCGCAGAGTGCTCTAGAGAACGTTGAGCAACGCGTAAGAAGGAGCACATCACGTACCGTTTTTGAGCTTCTCGCAATCAGTTACGACTTTCTCTGACGCCTCGGAATGTTCCGTATCCTGTTCGAATATGCGGTTGCCCAAGGTTCGGGAACCGATGCATGCGCTAAGGGCAACAGCAACAGCGGTAGGGAGTCCGACTCTTAAAAAGAACTCAGTCATCCTGTACAGTCTTAACTTGGGGTTCAATTTAAATATGTGCGCATGGCAGAATCCGAGCTCACATCCAATTCCAGCATATGGCAAACGCAGTTATCAGCCGAGTGACCGAAGCTTCCTTTGGATTCGGAGATGAAACTCTACAAGAGGCACACAGAGTTATTAGAAGTGACTCGGGGAGAGGCGGAATGACACGTACTCAGCAAGGCCCAATGGGCTTTCTACCTCGAACGACTCTGTTGGTGTCAAGGCTTGCGGGGATTGAGTGACGTGAGGAGATGCAAGTATATGCCTCACCTGCTTCGAGCCTTTCGCCGAATTCTTTGTTCTTGGATCGTTTACTGCTGCCAAGTCGTATATTGAGGAGAAGGTCTTTCAGATTGATCAGACGGGAGAAACTTACTCGGTAGACGACCCATACTTAGCATCGAACTCTCCGATTTCATTTGCCTCCCCAGATCCGCTTACAGCGATGTCATCGTATTCTTCGACGTCTCTCTGCGGCAAGTCTCGAAGTAACTTCTGCTGATTATGAATAGCACTCACGGCAGAGCTGAATTTTTGGCACGGATTCCCAGGAAATGACAAGCGTCCCATGAATGATTTCAAAGCCAAGAAATGACTGCGGGGTTCGATAGCTTCCTTCGGAGGGTCTCTTATTCTCTCGTCGAGACATTGGACAGATGAAATCGCGAAGACACAGAGTAAAGTGGTCGTTGGATAAATTCGCATCGCTAGACTATCTATCAAGGCGGTCAGATACAAAAGACTCTACGATCAATATTGTGGAGACCGTACCTCCTCTCAGGCTATCATTCGCGGCTGGATTGACGACCTATTCTCTCCAGAAGTAAGCCTTTGATGCAGCTGAGCCCAGTACAGAGCAAAGCCACAGCTGCTCTTAAAGGCTTTGATGCTCACTGATAAGACGGCGGCGAGCAGAGGTTGGGGATGACGGAGGGAACAACAACGCCTAACAACAAATATCACGTGCAAGCTCTCGTGATCTGCGTGACCATGTCCGTCACACTTGTGACGCTCGCTCTGCTCGCTTTCGTCTTCCCCAGCTTCCCCGGCTGCCCACAGATCGTCTGCTGCATTTCGCAGTGCCTGTCGCTAATACGGGCACTCTGTAACATGTACCAGGCCTGAAAACTTGAAGAACTTTCCATCAACCAATCTGCGGAGCCATGATCCTGTTTGATTCGGCAAAAAAATACCTGAGGTCGAGGATGAGCGATTTCGAGCTTATCAAGACAACGTTAGTTGAACCAGATGATTAATTCTTGATATTCAACTCAAAACTTTGATAGTCATCACATACGTCCTAGGTCACCTTCATCAATCAGCCGTACGAGCGTCACCTGCGGTCTGATTTGTATGGCCCTCCTGTAGGTCCATCACGTTGATTTCTCACCTGATCTCAACAGTCATATCAGGTTTTGTATCTTCATCGTCTATCATTTCGTCCATTCGTGTAAGACCATAACCGCCGGACGCCAAAAGCCTGTGCTCTCATCGGCATCCGAATCATCCATGCACGTTCAGGCGATGTCAGATACCAAAACGGACGATATATGCTACACTCAAACTCATGCTGAAGTGTTCACACCACCTCCGCGATATCAGGAGTTTTCAATTCCGTATAGCAACGGCAGCCCGCACAGAAGGAAAATCCTCGACGAGCCACCTCTTGGTACGACCCGGCTCCAAAATGCGGAGAAGAAGATGCGAGAGTGTTACGAAGATGCCAAGTCTGAGGCGCTCGTTGATGGTGCGGAGATTCGGGACATAATATCAATCAGTCGTGGTACAAGGTCGACGGTGAGCAGTCCCTTCTAGATATCCGAAGCTGCTCAATTACCTCCAGACGGCCGAAGCAAATGCAGCCGGAGAAACCCATCGTGAGAGACTCGAACTGAAAGAGAGACTCGAAATTGTAGAAAACCAGAAAGCGGAGCTCCTTCAAATCCTAATCGATCGTGAAGAAGAGGTATGCTGTGTTTCAATCACTCGTTATCTCACTTATATATCTGATTCAGAATAAACGGCATATCGACGGCTTTCTCGAACGCGCCTTCATCAATGCTGCTAGATCGAAAGATGCTGCGGAACTCATCACTGTCTTACAGAAGTCTCAGAAGACCTTGCAAGCTGACTTGGAAAGAAAATCTGAGCTTATTGCCGATATGAATTACTGTGTCGGTATCCTTGTCTTCCCTCGATTGCTGTCTGACGCTGTCTAGAGCGAGCGATCCCAATACGAACTGCTTCAAGCCGAATGCTACGTCGACGAACTAGTCTCTTCGATTACAACACTGATTCGCCGAGATCTCCGATTTGACGGAACCCTCAATACAAAAACCGATGGATCGCACGACTGGCGAAACTGTTCCGCATCAAATAGGAAACCCCCTTGTGTCCGATGTCTGGTCCACCATTTACGGTCGAAAATCGCAACCCTTTCACGTATCACGCCTTACTGAATGTTCACCTTGTTATCACGCTTTAACGTCATCATCCGGATCATCGTCTTCGACTCTTTCAGCTCCGTTTACTTCTCCTCTTCAATCACTGTATCGAAACTGTCAACAAGAGCATGGTGCTACTGCACATCAGAGGATCATTGTTTCAAGTTTCTTAATCGGCCGTTATTAACGACTTTGCTGTGTTCCTTTGCATGCTGATTCCCAGTACCGCTCCTAGATTGTGACACATCCTTCTCGCTATCGTGCGTTACGACGACATTCGTACTTGCATTGCTTTTCCTGATTAAGCTTTCGTGTCTCTCTATACAACGCTTGAGGAATGGCAATATTATACGGAAAATTCAGGACGCTTTGACGTTGTCAGAAATTGATGTCTTCCCCATCTGTTCGACAAGAATTCAAGCGGGCATCGCACCTTTACCATCGGTCCGATCAACTCTGAATACACGGGCCTCTCTCCCTTTTCTAGGACTCCGCGAGTCTCGGGTCCTATTGTGCGTGTCAGAGATGCACCTGATAGTTGTGAAGAGAAAGATGAAGTTCATCCGCACAAACGTTCACGATATCAATGGGCTCGGAGCCGCGGCCCGTTCTGGATAAGATGCCTGATCGTTCTAAGCGCCCATGTTCGAGTTCAAGTTGAAAACCGAACAGGGTGTAAGCAAGGTTCCCTGGTTGCTACGGGTTGTATACTCAGGAACTCTTCCGCTTTCGGTTCTCACGTTGAGATAAGGAATCTACTGGGATCGTCGTGCTCGAACTTTTCCTAAACTTTGTTGACCCGGGCAAAGATGAATTCTTGAGACTCGTTATCCCGCGAAATCAACAATGGCTCTCGTTAGCGCTTCATGATCGGGACCGCAGGCCTTTCCCTTGGTGGAAGCTCGACGAGTCTCGGCATTCAAAGTGGGAAAGCAATGGAAGTAACCCCTATCACTACATCACGCGTCCGCCCGAGGGAAAACTACAAGCGATCGCTATAGCTTTTCAGTGACGCTACTCTCACACAGCCTCGAAAAACTCTCCCTGTATTGATTCGGGAAGTCACGAGAGTGTTTTATACCGCATTGATAGCTTGCGTATCTAATCTGATGGGGATTGATGGGGATTGAACGATTTTTGGTGCGGACCTTGACGTGTGTTGGGAGGATAAAAGGTGGAGAACGGCTGGGTCGAGTTTACTGTTCTTAGAGGCCCCGATGTCTTCTGATCTTCATGAACAGTTGGATCCGTTCGCCTTGACATTCGATTTCCCTTTCGAATCTCTCCTGCACCTCGCTCTCCCTCATGATATCGACACACGAGATTTTAGATCTTCTAATAGTCTACCGATCGCTGTGACGCATGGATTTATTCCAAATGGTTTGTGCTCGTCTTACCTTCACATATTTTTTCTTATGATGGAATGCAGAGAGCCCGGATTTTCCATCTCTCGAAATTTTCAGAACAACCGCAGACGGTCGTCCTGTTCTAGGACACGCTGCACAACCACCCGACGACATTCACCCACCTCATCGAAAGAATACCGACACTCACTCCCTCTCTCGTGAGGCAGCCAGCCCCGGGACTCAAAATGATCGACATCTTAAAATCGTGAACTCGAATCTTCCCATACCTCCGAAACAGGCCTCAGAACCACTCACAGAGCGTCGCAGTGCTATCCAGAAGAAAAGTCGAGCCAAGCGATCGAATGCTTCCAAGGAATTGATAGCTCTGATGCGGAAGATCGAACGGCAGAATCCTGAGTTATTGGAATTTTTGATCGACCGGAATCAGGACGTGGGAGATGTGGATGGTTTGCTGTCGGGTGCGAGGCGTATCGCTGGTATTGGAGATGCTGTCGGGATGGCTACGTTGATTGTTAGGTCAGT
This sequence comes from Sistotremastrum suecicum HHB10207 ss-3, assembly GCA_001632355.1. Classification (NCBI taxonomy): domain Eukaryota; kingdom Fungi; phylum Basidiomycota; class Agaricomycetes; order Sistotremastrales; family Sistotremastraceae; genus Sistotremastrum; species Sistotremastrum suecicum. Next base: position 3,472 of record KV428397.1, on the reverse strand, counting down.
CACGAGCTCCTCTCGTCCAACTAAAGAACTTCGAGCTGATGAGGTTGCTGACCAAAGTGAATGGTACGAAGATCGTATCGCCCGAAGCGGCAGCTCTTCAAGGAATCGAAAGAACTGATCAGTTGTATACGTGATCATTGTTATTTTACCCTCCGGACTTTCTATCGTCTCGTATGGACTCTGTGCTTCCCACTGTATGGCATACTTTTTCTCGTCGGTCTTGCCTGTATTATTTGTTGTATCTTGAGAAAGTTATTCCGGGATCCTGGCGCCTCACATGGTTTGTTGATCCCGTTTCTCCCGATAGCGAAGCCGTTGTAACGCGCCAGTGCTGTTACATTTCGAGAAGAATAACTTGCTGCCGAATCCTGTATATTTTGTTGACAGTTTGTATTGCCAGTAAGCATTGTCTCACTGGAAGAACGAAAAGGAAAAACGGGACCCAAAGCCGAGACCATAAGACATCGAGAACTTCTAAGTGATGTCGACAGTTATGCCCGCTCATGTACGGGCTTCGAGCTTTCCAATCGTTAAATGCCGAACCCATGTCGGTTTCCTGCAGGTTTTCCGAGGGCGAAACGAAGACTTTATGCGTTCATCAATTACCGCTGCTGGTTTTTCTTTGCCCACTTGACCTTGGCATAATCGAGTCCAACGGAAACCCGTGAATGCGGCCGCCGCATGGTGGGTCTTGGGATTGAAGCTATATCATTGGGATAATATATTGAAAGATGTAATACTGTATCTTCGCGGCTGATCGCGAACAGAAGACGATCAAGAAGCTTCGAATACGATGCAATACGAAAATACTTACGACCCAAGTTCCAGCCTATGGAAGGTCCTGCTGGACGAGACATGTGCCGTTGATGACGTGACGGAAGAAGCGGGGGCGAGGCATGACGTGACAGTCACAGTCACCCATTGTTCCTGATCGCGGGGAATTTCCCCGACTGCTGGCGGCTGTCGGTCCGCGATAATGCATATTTTCTGCTATCAAGACCCGTCATTGGCTCACCAAAGGCGTTGAAGTCATTAGGCACCGCGATAGGGATTTGTAACCATTTTTCCCAAGCTCCTGCCGGACTGGCTCTCTGATGATTGCCTTTTTGTTAGACAACGACGATGCCGAGAATTCTCCCCTTCGCAAGAATCGAATCTAATCTCGAGAAGGATCTCACGTCTTTTGAATACCATCTCTCACCTTTCGATGACGAGACCTCCTTCTCTTAGCGCTCGGAGAACTTGATTTCCAATTTTAATCAGTTTTCTGACGCCGAGCTTCAGGGAAGCTCCTTGGTGTATTGTTCTTTTGCTATTGATACTGCTTTGTTTAGATCGAAGCTTGCCTTGTCCGAATCCGGATCTTCAGATTGCATTACAAGTTAGGCCGGAAGCCCCAGGACCCGTCTTCACTCCTCCGGATTACCTCATTTGGCCCTGTTCACGAGTTCAAAAGTCATACAAGGACAGCGAATTTGACGCCCACCAACCACTATCTCGGCAAACGATAACTAAGCCCGTATCTCCCTGCTGGACTGCACGAACGCCTCGCGCTCTAGACGCTGCATCTTGATATCATACAAGTACGTATTATCGCACATTGCCTCACCCAGAGCACGTGGTTGTGCTTCCGTGGGCCTTGTTATTACCTTAGTTCTCGCTGATCTCATGTACAAAAGAGGGACCTCCGAAGGAAACGAGTCGCCTCACTTGTCTCGTGCTGCGCACCTGGGCACACCCTTTCTTTCGTATTCTACGTTCTCTACTTCAGCCTCCCGCTCCCTTCCCTTCCCCAAATATTCCATTTCATCGCTCAGCGATATTATTATGTGTAAACGAGAAGTGTGAGTCTGCCCTATCGATTTCCAATCTTGGAGATCGTCTTAGATCTCGTACTAACATTCCTTATCTAGATGGGGCGATTATTACACCGTTTGTCAGGTGCACTCCGCTTCTCCTTCTGCGGCGATCAGGCACTGACGTCCTGACGTACTAATACTCTTTTGGAACGTCTTCTCTATTCGTGTTTCAGCACTTCGTAGTGAGACATCATGGAGAAAAGACTCAAGATTGTGGAAGACCTACATGTCGTTTCAGTGATCAACACGTGGATCACGGTTATCAACAATGCCGTTGTGCCGCAGTACGTGAACCGGTGTCTCAACCAGTTTATGCATCGTTCTAATTGTTCTTTTGTTTCCGCCATTTCGCTCTGCGATTCAGTTCTGGGGAAGCACACAGAAAGTGCAGAACAAATTCAGAATGGAATGCATGAATTGTCAGAATCGAGGCCGTTCTGTCTCAGATTCCATGGCCGATCCTTTCTACGATTTTTGACATTTTGTGCCCGGTTGCCTTTCGTTACTTGAGACATCACCTTATCATCTCTTGCTCGACTCATTTTCTAATTCTCGTCCTGCTGTAGCACTCACTTTTTGTTGCTCTCGTTCAGTTCCGTATGCTCTGCGACTCATTCTTATATCATGCATCCGATCATTGTAGCCAATAATATTCCGTGGATTGTCGAAGCATGAAAGATTGGACCACATTCGAACGATCAAAGGCAACACACTCCTCGTACGAGTGATTATCCAGTAGAGGAAATGTTCGCCGTGCAAGCTCCTATTGTAAGACCTCCGGAGTACTGGGGACGAGGAACCATGCTGTCGCCTCTAAACGATTTTTTTTCAACGCTGTTAGCCTTTAAATACGAGGCGGTGTCTCTGAACCTCAAGTGCGTTACGAGTCAGAGTGGTAGGAGAGCTTGACAGCCGTTCGTTTGAGAACTAACATTCACATTCGATCTCAATATCTTTGTCGATGACGGAATCGGTACTCATGGGGAAAGGAATGGTTTCATCGTTGCTTCCAATTCCTGAGCGTTATCTTTCAAAATTTTTGTGATTCACCTGAGGCTCTTTTTGACCATTGAACCAATACTAGCCGTCGATTGACTCGATTCTGTGCGTCTACGGTCTACTTGACCCAGTCCAACGAAGGGAAAATAAAACAGACGCCGAGTTCGATGAAAGCAATGCCCAGATTTCAGTCGTACGTCCCGCGGATTAATCGTTTCAAACCGAAGAAAATTCGAAGCAGAAGTCGCAGAACACAACTTTCCTCCCTGCGCTCGGGAGTGAGATAGCAGGATGACGTAAGCACATTTCTCCGGCACGCTCGAATACGGTCGCCCTCGAGTCTGTAGTAGACTTTCTCCGATTTCATTTTGGCTCGGGACCTTCGATTTCGATACCCACGACAGATTCACCGAGACCAAGATCCTGGAGCTGGGAGAGGTGCTTCAAATCTTAGATATGTATCGGTTCTCAGGGCGTTTCATGAAATTAATGAGCGGTCACGTCGGCCATGCGATAGGCGACGGCATCGTGAGCTTGCGGCATCGAGACACAAAATTGAGTGAAGCATGTAAGACTCTCGGGATTCAATAGTATCGAATATCCGACAAACATAT
>KV428396.1:0-13951 GCA_001632355.1 Sistotremastrum suecicum HHB10207 ss-3 | reverse complement strand
TATATACAGTATATATATGATCAATAGACACCAATAGACTATATATAAGAGGGTAAAACAATATATTAATCATTAAAATATTACATTTATAGGGCAGGCAACTGGTTGTGACTGGTCATTTGATGACTGGTTGCCGGACTGTGACTGCAGTTGCAGTTGCCAGTCATGGACATTTTGGAATTTGGCAACCGGTCGCAGTTGCCAGTCACGAGGAATTTTGGAAAAAGTCCAGTCGTGACTGGACTTTGGAACTCTAACCCCTGGTCGCCGTTGGTTTTGCCGGTACTGCGGTATGTGACATCTTCTCGCGAGTTCGTCGAAAGACTGATTTGGCCTTCAGTTGTATTTTGCTCTGGATCAATGGTTGCCTGGCTATCAAAATACAGCTCTCCAGTTCTTAACCGACGAGTACGAGTCGGTGTATATTGATATAATGGCGGGACTCCAGAAGGTTCATGACGACCCCGTCTATGGACCTCTATTGATGGAGCGGCTTGAGGACTGGGCTTCCGATGCGTAAGTCTTTTGTTGAACAGTTTCTTTTACCCATTGGTCCGCTGATTGGTGCTCCCCTTAGTGCTCACGAAACCGCGAAGCCACCCCGGCAACCCATATCCGTTACTTTGAGTGGGCCTCAAGCGCAGCCTCTCCCTTCTGCAGGATCATCCCGCCTCCCATCCGTTGCTCCGTTGCAAAGGCGTTCGACTTCACCTCGCGCAGATGCCTCCTCTTCGACTTCCAGTAGTGACGATAATCAGGAAGCTGATGGACCTCAAGGCGATGAGAACGTCACGAGTGATGCAGAATGATACCACCCTGGGGAGCTATTAAAATCTACGCCTTTGTTTCGATTCGAATTCTATATAACGGTCCTTCAATCTAGTTTTTTGATTCTCTTTTGATATATTGACGGAATTATATGCTGGTATATTACCGTGATAGATAATAATATATATTGGGATTATCGTCTAGTACTCTCTACACACTGCTATGGAGCGTTTGGCGATTCTGAAAGCGGCAAAGGGTGCCTAGGGCGCAGCAAGCGCTATGCAGGGGTACACAGCTCGGAACGGAAACTATAGAGTCTCAGTATGGAAAACGGAATGCTATGGAACGCTATGGAACGCCATGAACCCTGCGCCTGAGCGTCCAAAGCGCCACGTATGCACTTCCTTTCGATTCGTAGTTCTATGGAACGGGGGGGTTGCTATGCTTGACTAAGCGGCTACGGACGGCTACGGAGGCTCGGCAGGCCAGACCCGAGTTTACTGATGTGAATGTGATTCAGAAATGTGATTTCCCCAACCGATGAGCGCTACGTCATCCGCTAAGACCTCTCACTCAGCCCCAGTGCTACCTCTGCTTATTTATCAATACGAGCAAGACTCTAGCAAGATGCGCAGCGTGATAGTCTACTCGATACGAGCATCTATCACTTTCATCTGGGCTGTCGTCCCGATTGACTGGACCTACTTCTACACCTTCCATTCCCTGGCTTCTTCTGCATGTCTCTAATCTGGGACTCCTAATTCTTTCAATCATAGCTACTCCTGGCAGTGCGCTATTGAGTTCCTCCTTTAGTGGACCTTCAACCTCGATGGAGACCCAATGACTCGACAAGCTTGCCGTGCGATTCCCTTCGATCTTCCTTAAGCACGTCATGAAACGGCTACGCCTCTCCCGACAGCTCAGAAAGGTGATCTGCCAACTGGTGCTGCTTTTTGAATATCTCCGCCGCGCCCTTGCTCTCTCGTCGGAAGCTCTCGAAGGCTCTCAAAGCTGGTCTACAACATCCCAATGACCTATTGTCGTTCATTATCACTGGCTTCAATCCTTTGGAGGCAACGCTGTCCTTCTATGTCTGGGGTTCTATCCTTCTAATTACCTAGGACTATTCGCTGATGCGCAAGGCTACCCATTGTCGCTGGTCGGCCTTCTCGGCCTGTTCTCTTGGAGCAAGGCCAGCACCATCTCGTCTCCGAGACGGGTTATTTCAGTCTTCTTCGACTGTGAGGATTTAAGGAAGTAGCAATCAAGGACTACGACACATTGTTTTGACCTCATAGTCATGATAATGTGTTCGATTTGGTGTATGATGTAATCTCTTTGATATCATGATATAACAGAAAAGAACATTTGGATTCGGGGCACAACTATTGTTAGCTCACAATTACAATAGGATGGGCATGTAGATGGCCATACCAACCACATCTATACCAACCACAGATTCCATCCAATTGCTTGGCTCATTATCTCATAACGCCTTGCATAACGCCGAATTTTCGGTTGATTGATACATGCTTTGGCTTGTTTCTGTCCATGACTTGAATATCCACATCACCGTCTGACACATCCACCGTCTTGATCCTCTTCAAAATACGACGCATCTATACTCGCAAACCCATCATAATAGAATTGCAAGTTAGATTGCCTTGCCGCAGTCGCGATCACCCAGCAGATGCATAAATATACATGGCCCGTTTCTTTCAGTTGTTTCAATTCGCGATTGGTGCCTATCCATCCCACTTAATAAAAGATATAGCTACCATAGGGCAGTCTTCAGCGGTCAAGACACTTGATGGTCATGAAGCAAGATTGGTCCGTACAATTCTAGCCAAGGTTTCGAGACAAGTATACAAAGAAAACTGACAACATAATAATGCAACAGATAACAAGATACTACGACGAACATTACGCTTGGTCAATCATATACGTCTGACTCTGAGAAAGACTTAGAAACCTGGCCGCCGAGTGTTCTCCTACAATATGGCTCAGCACGTCAGCACGGCGCTGAAGCCATGAGTTTGGTGGGACGAAGATAACCATTGACTTGTTCATGGTCAGCGGGTGGTCTTCGAGACGATACCGGAAGGCAATTAAGCCCGGGCAACAGACCATCAGGATGAACACAATCTCCGACAACAAGCCTACAGTATGGTAAGCCGCCCTATACATCTCCTGAGCGAAGATCGTAGTCCAGCTTTCCTTCGGATCGTTGAACGCGCCGAGGAGAGACTGAACTTGGGTTGGAATGAGGACGGTGGTATAGGGTCTCTGGTACCCTAGAGGTGTTGGATCCGTATAACCGAACGTCAACCGATGACTGATTCCTTCTTCCGATGTGGGATATAGCCCCCAGCCGTCCCGAAGCATGGCGTCTGCAATCTTTTGCAATGCACCTTGAGCACGCTCAAGGCGGCTCTGCATCGTTGTGAGAGAGTTGTTGAGGCCGACCATGCGTCCCCAATGATAGAGGAGTTCGATGTTCTGGTGATTCTTGGTATCCAGCAATTGGATATCCGAGATGGGAACTTCAACGTCTGGATCATTGACGGAGGGACTAGTCGCACGATCAATACTGATATGAGGGGTGGATACTGAGGACTAACCGCATCATGGGCTCAATGGTGATTCTTGGAATGAATAGACTCATGGTTGGAGGGTGGGCCGAGAAAATCGAGGGAAAAGTAAGGAAGGGAGGTATCGAAGGGGCTATTGCTAGAATGTTCGTAACGCGCGCCCCGCTCTATATATCTCGAGTTTGAGGTCTTGTTCTTGATTGGGAGAGAAATGAGCGCATCGCGGTAACCCTGCAAGAACGCTTCTCGGTTTTCGACAGGGTGGATTGCAAGTCTCGATCACGAGAATTAGCCGAATAGCAAGGAAGCCGCTACAGTGCGTTGCCGCGCTGAGGACATCCGACGCGTCGACATGCGTCTTCGAACAAAGCATCTTGGCTGAATGCAGCGAGAGGGGATGTGTTCGTAGCAACGGCATCGCGACCAAGACCGCGGAATACCGTGAGACGAAATGAGAGCGTGATCGCTTATTTGTTCATTTCTCGGACAAGCGACTGCAGTGGGCTCCTCCACCACTCGACGACTCAGGGTCGCTACACCTTCGCCCGTCCTCGCAACACGAAGCGTGTCTTAATCTTCAACTAATCTTCAACATAATAGGGTGCACGTCCGCAAGCTCAAGGGGTGTACCATCCCGAGAGAAAGATGTGGCATTCCCAAAGGCTGATGTCGACCAACGGTGGCATGACGCGAAGCAAAGGTATGAAAACCTGTACGAATGTCGAAAACACGAGCTGATCGGTCTTCATCCCTTCTAAGGAGGATATGACTGCAGGCTGTTCATGGAACTCGATCGAGGCCGCGTGTCCGCGAGAGGTGGACCACCACTCAAGCCTCGAGGAGTCGCGCGAAGAATAAGGAATAAGGCAGCCCGAGGCGCGCCTCATTAGCCCCGAAGCCTAGGGACCATTATGTCAAGCTCGAAAGACATGCTCAGTGGTTGGAACTCACTGATCCCTACAACCGTGTCGAAGCCCGCAAGCACATCGAACCCTGCACGTCAGAATCGTCTTGTCTTGTAACCAGAATAGCGGGTAGCGTTCAACGGGTCTCGAGCGTCTCTGAAAATGACGTGGTGTCGCTACATGACGCACGGTCGGCAGCTATTGGGAAGCCATGTGTGTGAGTCGTAAAATATTCCATGGGTTCGTGAACGGGCTAATTTTGTCGCTGTAGGTTGCTTAGGTGACGGAGATACTTCAGAGGCGTGTCTCGAGAGATCAAAGACATATCAGGCCACAGAGGAGGAATTTGATCGACGGCGAAAGCTTCTGGCTCTATTATTGCAGGTAAGCGTGGAAGAATAGACCTAAAATTCTTCGCTTACCATCCAGCGTATAGGTTTCAGGAGGTATATCGCGTCCTACATGCACTGTATGCACAACGGGGGCGCTATCTTCAGTATTGCTTGCGTTTGTCCGGGCATCCGGATAAATGGCCGTGTCGTTCGACTCTGGCAAGCTTCGATGCCAATATCCACACCAATTTTTCATTGAGATAAAAAGGGACTGACTGGTACAGACGCTATGGCTGGAGGGTCAGGCATCCAGATTGCCTTCAATCAAGTGCTTTGTGCTCGTGCGGTGATATATATATAGCCAAACCGTGCGGGGTACGACCTGGTCTCCGGGTTCATCGAGATGTCTCAAGATACATATTAAAACTCACCAGTCCAGCCATCAAATCAGAATGCGGTATGTCTCTACATAAACTCGTGCATCTTCCAAGTTCAACGGCGTGGGCCTAAGCCAGTCGAATAAGGTCCAGCTTTGGCAGCGTATGGCACACGCAGTCTACCCGTATTTTCTGAGACCTCTCCCGTATCCTAGGCCTATATAGGTGGTCGACAGGAGCCGCTCCTGAGATGTAGCTGCCGTTCCAGCAAGCAGATCTAGAGTCCGTGGGCGTGGGTGTTCATGGTGAGAAATGAGATTGAAGCTCCGGCGGCGAACTGCTATCGTTTCTTGACTAACACTACCAGTTACACCCGTCCGTACAGGTCGTCGTAACTCGCTGGATACTGAAGAAGTGTAATGAATAAGGAAGCAAACGGGAATTAATTCTGGGTATGCTATTTTCTTCACCGAGCCATGGTGACGACAGATTAGGATGACCTAGTAGGGAGCCGGTACTCTATCAAATCGATTTTCACGGTATTCAATGGATCAAGGCTGCTCGATGATTTGATTCAGCTCGATAACATGGGGAGATACATCTCGTGGTGGGAATTTTGCAGGTTCAAGGCAAAGCACTTTTCGGCAGAGACGCTTCCGTCTAGGTATGTCTTTGAACCATTGATATCTCTACAATCATACTTATCCATATTTCTAGAATCTCCTCGAAGCCCCAGCCCTTAGCTATCTATAAGATCGAGATATCTGTTATGTATCAGATGCGGACTGCGGTGTCCAAAGGAACCAATCAATTGTCCGCGCTGCGTCTTTGAATATCATAGCATTCAAGAACAAAAGTCAAATCAGGCATACGATGCGAAGGTTTTGCTGGTGCGAGCATTCTCTTGTCGAAATCGTATATCAGGACTGAGTCAGCCCTATCCCACAGCTGTCGATCGCAGGATGCTTCTACACATGTCCGGTCTCAGCACCATAAAGGGAATCTTATAACCCTTTCGTTGCTCTCAAACTCTGAAACATCCACTGGCACTGGCATTCGATACATTCAACCTCTGGACGCGGCCTCAACTCGCACTCTTCCTCGAAGGCGTTGAATCCCGCCCAGCTACTCTACGGCCGACTGACTCATATTTCGTTGGTCCCATCTCTGGTCCTTCCTCAAGTGAGGAATTCCCGTGTTCTGAAGGATCACACGCCGTCGCAGATTCAGTGTCATTCTCCTCCGCGGAATCCGGTCTTCGGTCGGCCTTCTCGGGCGACTACGTTTGAGCAATGCCATCTCTTGAAACCTCGTCTCGTCATTTTTTTCTGGGATGGGGCCCATATTCCAGACATACAGCGGCTTCTTCACGCGTCTCAGCTCGGGTCTTCGTATAACCCATGGATCACTGCTTTGCGACGTGCAAGGCATCGCACAACAGACATTCCGATGTGTCCGATATTTAGTCCGCAACATGCGAACACTGTATTCCATCTACCACCAATAGAATCGCGCGCTATGGCTATGGTCCTGGGATGGAATCAATACCAAGATTCACCCCCTCTTAGCACTGTACCCAAATGAGTCAACGATGCGTAGATAATATCGTCAAGACTATCAACAGCCAGTGATCCCCGTGTACCCAGGACAGCTCTACTTCGATAATGATGACCGCCTCAAGCGCAAGATAGCGCGTCCGATTCAGACTGATTTTTCCCGGTGGCGATCAGTCGCGGGCGCTTATTTGCTTTGAGGCTTGTTGAGCTCGTGCATTCTATTAGCATGGCACTATGGGCAGTTACAATACTAGTATCTAAGTCACCTCAGCGCGGGTCAAAGTCAAGTATGAGCTAAGGACACCACTCCTGCCTCTTCTCTTTTCGGAAGAAGGGTTACAATTCGACTATCAAAGATCTCCGGACCCTCACTTCCGAAATATCTTGTGCACTGGAAACTCCAGTACTCATTAGCCCTAACCCAAGTTCCCAGTCCATGGATGAGCTCCGCCACTTGAGCATCGATCTCCGGGCCCCAGGATGGAACGTTGTTGATATTCCTGGCAAATTGAGCAGCTGTCTCTTGTTCATATTCTTCAAGCCAAGCGAGAGTCTCTTCGAAAGATAGGTTTAGTTCATCCATGATGACAGTGATGAGATTATGTCCCGCATTTCCGTGATGTTGTTCGACGTTGTACGACCAGACATCCTTATAGAATATTAAATCTCGAAGAAATCGATAACAATGAGAAAGCACTTACATTGCAGATAATGACCATATCGACGGCTCCATCCTGAAGTCTTTGGACGGTTCCATGATTATAAACGTGATCCGGGATATCCAAGCCATATTGGATGAGAGCGTATACTGTTCTGAGGGCGCTTGTTCTTCGTCGTAAATCCATGTAGTTCTCGAGAGCGCGACGCTCATCGGTTTGGCGATCTCGGGCCTCAATAGCGACAGCGTGAGTGTATTCGTCGAAGACCTGGATGAAGCGGCGGTGTGTGACGGGTGTGTTCAATTCAAGTGCTCTGAGAGCATATCTAGTGGGATTGCATGAGCTTTCCCCCGGATGAGAGTACGCGTAGGATAGGACTCACTGTCGGCACACTTCACCTACGATACTCTCTCCTGCAGGTCGTGATTGATGGGGATTTCTGACGGCAGCCATCGCAATGTTGTGAAGTTTAATCGCTCCGGCTTCGTCTTCTATGTCCGTATATTCGTCCAGCATGAAAAGCACGGACATGAAATCGCATGCGGCTCGGAATTGGTCTAGGTCACTTGTTCATCTCATGATGCAATGATGGCAACGAAATGGCATACCTCTTGTGAAATCCGGGTAGCAGTAGGCTGAAAGCAGACAAGGACCGGTGCCGAAGAATGCCTTCAAGGCTTTCGGACTGAAAGGCTCAAATGAGGAGAACCAAGCCTCGGATTCTGCTTTGACTTCTTCGTAGTACGGATTCATCCGTTTCTCTTGCCATGGCCAGGTCGTCATGAAATTAGGGAGGCGAAATTGAGAAGGAATTGGGGCCATGTGGATGAAGACTGTGGATTGAAAGAAATTGAGGAGTGAGAGTGCTTTCGAGAGAGGATGCTGAGCGTTTCCATGCGCTCTGGCTTTTATCGGCAAAGTGAAGTGAGAGAATTGTTAAAATTTGTCGGTAGTCATCGTGTATCCTGTGTGCTACTCCCGCTAACATTCCCGTAGTTGATGGATTCTGACGCCGAGGAATACTCAGTAACTACAGCTTGAGGTACGCTTTTGCTGATCCTGGAAAATATGTATCCTGATAAGAACATAGTCGCTAGGATAGACATCTTTCAGATCAGAACAGTCATGAACAGCCTAGAGATGAGCCGCATTCGAAACCTTTGGAGGAGACAACAGCCAATGACTCGGATGCAGTCCAAGCGAAATAGACAAAGTCGGATCAGATAGTTCGGTGCCCAAGTGCACGAGCGGTTATTGACAGGTTAACGCCTTCGAATCGACGGTCTTCTTAGTAAAGCTGACGTGCTTTCATCAAACATCAGCGGCTATCCAGAGGAGTTCGTTATGATAAGCATAAGGATAAACAGTCGAATGATCCCACAGCCAGAGCGCTCGTCTGGTAGCATAGGTTGACTCTGAGGTTCGGTTCGGAAAGGAACGGATACCATATCCGAATATTTCCGATCGCTTGCTTGTAAAAATAATTTCGCCCTCTCTAATCATCCAATATGTTCACCCGTCTCACGAAAGATAACCAAGAAGTCAAGATACACGAGGAACAAAGAGCCCTAATCGAGACCGAAGGTACCCTACTACACCTTTTGTGCGAGCGTGAGATGTTCACTTCCGTAAAATCCTAATCAAATCGCGAGGGGCACCCGTTGGTGCAAGTTGACAATTCGGGTGTATTTCGATTACAAACCTGTGGCAAGTGGCGGACAAACTCAAGACCACAGGTACAGCTGCAAGCTTGCAATGAACCCAAACTCGCACTACGCCAGTGAGTTCGATAGCTAGGCGCTGAGAGTCGCGGGAGTCCTCGGGAACGTCAGGATCAATGTAAAGGATGTTGTCCTTCCTCAGAAAGACGCCATAGAAGTAGAAGTGCGAAGCACGGCGAAGGGTGATAATATGATAAGCCACTGAGTCCTGATAGGGATAGATCATTACACTGTCGGAGCGCACAGACTGGCCAGTTATCTAAGCCAACTATAAGTAGATGCTGCAGAGACGCACAAGGAAAGCGGACGTAGCGTGCTTGAAAATAAGAATTCGTTTCATAGATAAGAGAGAAGATAAGCATCGAAAGCATGATCAGAAGTGCCATAGCGGAATCACAGGCTTCACGTGCACAGCGTGCTGGTGGCAAGCTGTGGATGTTTGAAAAGACTAAATTTGGGAAAACCACAGTACGGATAGCAGCACGATGATGAGCCTTCTAAAGACGTAATATTTCGTCTTCCAGACGTGCTTCGGATTCGACATTTGGTAGGTCTAACGTCGAAAAGACGCGGTTTTTCGAGGGCTTCTCCCAGGTAGAAGGCGCAGTAGTCGGGTCAGGCTCATATCAGCCCTTTTGGCTAAGTATCATCGGTATCTCTATCGCGGACTCCTATTTGCAGAGAAGAGAACACGGTCAGGATTCTAGGAGCGGTAGTCTGCGTTTTGCGAGCAGGCTTGCTTGCTTACCGTGCTGGCCCATCAATACCGTTGGGCCTCATGCTATTTTCTGTTTCATCTCATCAATTACCACGTAGAGCATCCTCAAGACACCGAACGGCAAAGAGAACAGAGCAAAGGCCTTCTTCCGTTTGATGGCTGGTGGAGGAGTTGTCGCCTAGTCTGTGGCCAAAATTGAGCCCCAGAGGTTAATAATTCATGTGAAGGATTTCTGCAGGATATTCTAGAGCTGTAGGGCAAGGAAATAGACGCCGGAGCATTTTCGCGCGACGAGAGCCGCTTACGTAAACCATCTCTCTTCGTTCCTGTCATCGTTGAACGGTGAGCGCTGAGCGTCCGCCACTGTTGACCATCGTACTTGTGAGCACATTGAAACCGCGCCTCCTGATCGGCTGAAGGGAAATGAGCTCTAACCAGGTAGATAATCACCCTATGTATGGCCGCACCTGATACTTTCGGGCTATTTTCTCAACCAGTCGTCCCTTTCAGAACGTCGGGGCACAGTGTACGCTCGCGCTCCAAATCATATCCATTGTCTCTTGGATTTATCGAAGCTTCTTCTGTCCAACCGCTCATATCCCTCAAGTCACATTCAGAATCAATATCTCAAAACAACATCAATGACTCTCCCATCTGAGATACGCCGAATGGTGGTCGAGGCGATCCGTGATCCAGATGAATCGCTTGCAAGTTTGGATCCCAATCGTCTTAGACGCGAAAAATGGTTGGAGGAAAACCGTACCCTGTTAGCCCTCTCTCTGACGTCGAAGATCTGGACCATCGATGCCACCTCAGAGCTATGGTCCGACATACATATTGAAGATGGGCTCAGCGACGAAGAATGGGCCACTCAGATTCAGATGCTCGTCCAATGTACTAAAATGGGGCACACCAACCGCTTAAGGCGGTTCACAATTTTCTCTCACGCACTGGTCTCCCTCCCTGACAACATTGTACCTCTTGTCCGCGACATTCTCTCTCGTTCGTCCGCACTTAGGTGTCTTCAAATCGTCCTGCGACATCAATGGCAGGCGCTGGTCCCATTTTTACCCACTCTATCTTTCCTTAACCTCAGGTCGTTCGGAGTAATCCTGTTCACGTATGGAGAGGAACTGCGGGAGGATCAGAAATCATTGGAACAGTTCCTGGTCAAGCAACGAACCCTGGAGAATGTAGAGTCACATTCAGGCTGGAGTACAATGCTTTGCAACCCTACTCATTTGCCAGAATTGCGGGAGGCATGCCCTCTCCCCAAACTCAAGTTTTTTCGTGGTTATCTTTCAGATCTGAGAATGTTGGCCTCTTCTCAATATTTGCGCAGCCTTTCATTAGTGGAGAGAGGGGAGGAATCGGACTTCCTTCAAGGCCTTTCTCTATTGGCGAACCCATTCTCGAATGTCATCCACATTACTCTTCTGCCTCCGCGACAAATTTATTTCGGAAGACTCTCCTTGAGAGCTCTTTCAACGAGTTTTCCCGCTCTCAAAACTATAGAAGGACTCCTTTTATTTCCAGCATCTCTCGTATGTTCTCGTTGATCTCCATTTCCTCAGTCGAAGCTGAATCAATATCGATAGGAATTCATTGAATCCCAAATCGAGATTCCCGAGCCGTCTACCCACTTAGTCAGACTCGAAGAAGTGACCCTCTATGAAATTTGCAAATCGGGGAATTATTCGGCCCAGCAGCTTATCCCGGCACTCGAAGATGCCTCTGTGGAGCGCGCTTTCAAATCTCTTCGCTCACTATTTCCATCGATCGCTTTAGCAAAACATGTTAGATACGAACTAAGCCGCAAGGAGGGGTTTCGTGGTACGAGAAGACAGATATCAATCATGACGATGCATTATCTGTCTTCCTCCGCGGGTAATCACTTCGAGACCACAATTGAACGCTCGAATGGACGCTCAATGACACTCACGGTTATCTGAGAGAGTTCTCGCTCGTGAATAATCGTCAACCTTTCAAACCTGTATCAATATTACTTTCATGCGCACTTTCCTCGTAATTAGTCTGGGCAAGGCTTTGTACATCGCCCTTCATCCGGAGCATAGTTTGATCATAATCACGACATGTCGACAGCGAAAAGGAATATAATTAACAGACGCCGGGGATTGTAAGATTTCAGGCGCAAACGTGGCTTACGTAACCCACTTCTCTTTGCTGCCATTGTCAAGGCCATCGTTCAACGTTGAACGTTGAGCTCCTGTCTGCCATCATATCTGTGAGCATCTTTTGAGCGCGTCTTCTGAGCACTAGGAGTGAATTGAGGTCTGACCAGTGATCAATAACGCTATGTATGGCCGTACTGACTACTTTCCGCCTACGTATTTCCTCAACTACTCGTGCCCTTTCAGAACGTCGACGCACGACACACCCTCACGCTCCAGATCATCTGTATACTACAGTGTAAGTTTGAAGGATTCGTCTGTGGCACCGTGATAATCTTCGAGTCTAAACCAGACTCCGTGTTTCCCAACGACGTGAATGAGTCTGCCTTCTGACATACGCCGTATGGTTGTGGAGGCGATCCGTTGCCCAGACGAAGAGTTTGCAAGATTCGATACCATGCGTCTTAGACGGGAGAAATGGTTGGAGGAAAATCGGACCCTGTTAGCGCTCTCTCTTACATCTCGGATGTGGACCACCGATGCCATCGCCGGGCTATGGTCCGAGGTACACATTGACGATGGATTGAGTGACGAAGATTGGGCAGCTCAGACTCAAATGCTCGAGAAATGTATTCAAATAGGCCACAACATCAGCTTAAAGCGGCTTACAATTATCCTACACACACGACATCCAAGCCTTGATCATTTTGAAACGTCCCTTCACCACATTCTTGCTCAGTCGACCGTTCTGAGGTGTCTTCAAGTTTTCGTGAACGGTCGATGGCGACCGCTGCTCCATCACTTAGGAACTCTAACTTTTCCTAAGCTGAGGGTTCTTGGAGTATTAATTCCTTGGACCAATGTGGATGCTCTGGATGAAGAAAGACCCATGGAAGACTTTCTGACCAATCATCGAACCTTGGAGGTGGTCGAGTCTAACTTCGTCTCCAGCACACCAATCTGCAATGCTTCCCATTGGGAGGATCTACGAAAGTCAAATCCACTCCCGAAACTCAGGACCTTCCGCGGTCACCTTTCAGATCTGCGAATCTTGAACTCTTCTCAGCATTTGCGGACCCTCGAAGTGGGCGAGATGTCGGACTTCTTCCGAAACCTTTCTCGAATGGCGAATCCCTTGTCAAATGTTATTCATCTCACTTTTTCACCTCCTCAACATATCTCGTTTGAGACAGTCTCCTTGAAGGCTCTCTCGGAGAGTTTTCCTTCTCTGAGGATTGTAGACGGATTTCGGCTATCCAAGGCATTCCTCGTAAATTCTCATTGAAATTCATTTGCTCACTCCAGTCTTATCTAATCGGTGTCGACAGAAGTTCATGAAATCACAAAGCAAAAGTCTTGAGCCTTCTCCTCACTTATCTGGACTTCGTGTCGTGACATTCTATGAGACTTGCGGGTCGGATAGCTATATGTTCCGAAATATCCTCCCGCTCGCGGATGCCTCTGTCGAACGAGCTTTCAAAGGTCTCCGCACACTTTTCCCAGCCATCGTTTCAGCAAAACATGTGAAATACGAATACGTCCCTCTGGCCGGTGCCTATGATACGAGAAAAGAGGTATCAAATATGGAGATGCATTATCTTCCCGGCTCTGGAAGTAACCACTTAGAGACCAGAGTTGAACGCAAGGGACCCTCAATGACAGTCTCAGTTATTTGAGGGGGTTCTCGCTCGCGAAGAGTCGTCGACCTGACAGACCTGTATTACCATAATATTGCTTTATTTGCACTCCCCTCTTAGTCTGTCCGAGCAAGGTTTTGTACATCACCCTTAAATTGCTCAGCACTATATTTTGATCATAATTATGTATCTGCTTCTGACCACTCAGTACTGTAGAGGTTGCTCGAAGATGCCGCACCAGTCTCGGAAACATCCATCGGCTTCGGAATATCTATCGCACATCATCAGGCACCGTATAGCACGTTTGTTTGTTTCACCGATATTTCTGATCATTTCTTATCATTTTATTCCTTTCGAACATTCTTTGTTTCAGTGTCATGTGGTCTCATTTTCAGTGTTTTTCCTATAAGTACAGCACATGTATCTAGTAGAAAGAGAACTGATTCGCCCCAGACTGCCCCAATATACTAGTTCATACCCAGCAGCCGGATAACTGACCCGCCGAGAGCCTCCCCTACCTACCTACGAGATCCCGTGTGGATCTCGTACTCTTCA
>KV428395.1:0-13996 GCA_001632355.1 Sistotremastrum suecicum HHB10207 ss-3 | reverse complement strand
CAGATGGAGACGACAAAGCGTCGATCCAAGCCCCAGCCAAACACGATCAAAGTGAAATTTTCTTGAGGCGACGTGGCATCACGTGACAACCCGATGATAATCAGAGACTGTATTTGCGAACGAGCTGAAATACGACAGACGGCAAAAATCGACCAGTGGCAGAGCGATATGTGCATCTCAGAGTCGAGAATCGATGCGAAATGTCCAAGAAGTGAAACGTTGAAAGAGAACGGACGCATACTAGACAGAGAATCAAAGATGACCGTTGTCCCTTTTCGATGTATAGGTTAACGAGATGATGTACCGTGTCGTGATCAAGGATACGGCTAGGATACTCGAAGTCAAAATGAGCCAACCAACGGGTGCCTCACGGGAGGAATGAGAACGACCGGAAGAGAGGCGAGGGGCCCAAAGAGACGGTCAGAGCTCGCTGAGGTATCCTGAGCCCAAGACGACCGATCGCACAGTTCAGGTCCTTCAGGACGGTGAGAACGTTGCGATCAGACTCTCCGATGGCACTGAGACGTTTAGAAGCCATTCCAGGGATATCGGAGGAACGGCATCGAAGCCAGGCAATTGCGTCGATCACAGGCATGTCGAGACACTGAATGAGTGTTGGCTTTGTATAGTAGTATTATGACTCACGCTGCAATCGAATATCGGAGCAGATATTGGCAGGATGTAGATGAATCCCAATTGATTGCATTGTCACCCCGTTACCCCGTGTATCTCCTCGGGATTGCGAAGCAGGGACTCCAGTTGTTCTCTATTCCGAACAAAAAAGTGGATCTGAGTGAAGTCCGAGAAAGGCTATAATGGTGCATTTACATTGCTAAGATACAGCATTGGACTCGGCTGTTGAGAAAGAGAAGCTATACCATTCAAATTGCCTTTCCCTTTCCCTTATCCTGGCCTTTGCCTTTATTTTTGCGGCTTCCTTCAGACTTTACAGGGGAAACGTCGCCTTCCTCTTCCACCTGATGTAGGAGAAGGTCGATTGCGTCCACCATGTCGGAGCCGAACTTCGCAATTTCTCGACCTTTTTGAACCATGAACTGGGCCATTTTGCGGGAAGTTTCAAGATGTTTTATGGCTACAGGTTTACTGTTTAGGGATTCTGAAGAGATATTAAATAGGATGAAAGTTCATGAAACGATCAAGAGTCAACTTACGAGTCGCCGTCGCCTTCTCGATAGCGTCCACGTCGATAGCATCAACGGAACCTTTGACACCAGGTCTTTTGTCTTTTTCCGTTTTCAGCTGCTTTCGGCCGCAACGTCTATTGTTTGCCATTTTGCAGGGGCGACATTTGGAATTCGACCTGCCACCGACCGGGAGAACGCAGTCCTTTTGAGAGCCAGCGGTGACGCATGGGTCACATGGTCGGTGAGTAGCGACTGTGCTGATAATGAGTGTCCTTGAAAGATATATGATGGGATAGACTCGGACCTTTCTGCCAAACCACCTGTGCAGCATCTACCTCCAACTTGACTTTTGTAGATTGCTCCTTCGGAATGGCCTCACGGTGGGTGCGGACTGCCCTTCCCTGGGTCACGTAAACATCCTTACGGCCGATTTTGGGTTTGCTATCGACGGAACCTATCCGCAACCTCGAATGGGTGTAGTGAAAGAACGTTTGATGACCCACCTGTACCTGCACAAAGATTCTTTTCTGCCTGTTCTTCTTTGACTTTCAATATCGCATCTGGCTCCATCGCCTCATCATCATCTGACATCACCTCTAATACTTCTGGTTTCGCTTGGTCAGTCTTTACGCCGGTTTCTGCCTCTGAGTCTGATCAGCCGACAGTGAGGATACCGCCGGTGAAATGAAATCATATATTCAACGTACCGGAAGTGGATCCTTCTTCATTTCCCCGTGTTATCAGAGCCAAGTCGATAATCTCTTGTTCGTCTGCAGTGAAAATGATGCCCTTGGCAGGATCTTTATAGTACAAGTTCCTAGTTAGTCCATTCCGACTCCAGCGAGGTCAGAGATTTTTACGCACCTATACCAATTTCTTTCTCCATCCCCTTTAGCACAACATCCTCCTCCATCGACTGTTGCTGGGCTTCATCTTGCGCGACGCGTTTTTCACGATCTGAGTTCCGTTAGCGGTCAAATCTTATCGTGCGAGTCACATGATGCTACTCTACGACTCACAATCTTGTTCTGGTGAGTTCATCATCGTGTGCCAGGTCTCGGTTTTCTCTTGGTGGCTGGATGCTGGATCTTCAGAGGCCATGGGGCGCGCTGTTGAGCATTCACGGTTCCAACGGAATTTGACGTAAGCGACTGTTTTGGAGCCGCAGGGCATGGGAAACCACTGACGTAAGGTATTCAAATGCGGTCAAAGAATCGGCAAGGATGGGACAAGAAGAATGGTATGCTGGTGTGCAGTCGAAAGGCGTTGATCAAAAAGGGAAGCGAATGAGCAAGCCGTGTGCCGGATCAGAGGTTGCTCGGCATTCGCCGAACTTGCCCGTCAGGTACGTTCTTTTTTCAGTCGATGACGTCCAACATCATGGTGAATTGGACCTGACTAGCTGCTAGCATATTCCAATGTGTGCACGTAGATTCCTTTTCTATCTTCCTGCTCTCACAAAGAAATACAAGTTTCAACCACCGGAAAATATGTAAATGACGCCGTAAGGGTTGCGCGAAGGCATCAAAGCGTTAGGTTAGGTTAAAAAAGGTTGAAATACTTCTGAGACATCCTTTTCGCGTATATAAGATATCCGACAAGCTTTGAAGCAAATTTTAGTCCGTGGATTGAGCCTATGAGACCAGCCTTTCGCATTTCGGAAGCCATCGGCGGTGGGAATGTCAAAAAGGGGACAGTGAATAGTTGGCCAGTGAAAGGGACATGAGTATCAACGTGAGACAGAATCAAGTGGCACTGCAGCAGCAGCGGTACTGAACGAACCAAGCATATCGCAAGAGTTTTCTCGCTCGCTTTCAATCTGAGGCAATTCAGAAGAATATCCGACATCTTTTGAGACAAGGATTACACATGACGCTTCCAGAAAGTCTGTTTGCGTTTGCTGGTGCGTTCTACAGCCCCCCAAGAATATAAGAGAAAGGGATAACAATGTCTTGACGCAACGACAGGTTTGCGAAAGGAAGAAGCGAAGGTTGTCCATTTCCTAACAGACTGGATATCTTAGAGTCCGGCTTTGGCGTCTGCGGTGGGAAAATTATCAGTAGAACTTTTTCTGAAGTCATGCCTGTAGTTTACCTAGTACCTATTTTACCATCCGACGTTGATTGGAACTTTTTGCTTCTGTATGGTCGGAGAAATTTTGCCTGATGGAGGTTATCGCGTGTACTCCCTCGCGCTCAGACCAGTTTAATGTATATCAATATCAATTTCAAATTACAGCTCTTCCGAGACCAAGCGCGAGTCAACGTCAGCTGGTGGATGATAGTCTCGTCCGCAGAAGCAAGCGCAGAAGAATTGGTCACGAGTTAACTGCATGAAGCGCCGCATTCAAAGTCCGCCCTCCGAGGACTCCGAGTAGACATCAGACCCGCCCTTGCTTGGGCCTTCACTCTGTGTATCCTACTTCCCTTTTGGTGCCTCTTTCAATCTCGCGAATATGCGACTCTGTTCGCGGCTGTGACTTGACTCTATTTTTGAGCTAGCTCTCACTCGGCGATGACTTGACTCATGACGAATCATTGACGATGATGCTGCTGCTTTGACTAGCGATGGTGACTGGATGATGCTGAGGCGGAAGAAAGAGATTCAACAGAGCATTGTCTGCTTTCAAGGTGTGAATGGAGGTTGTGAACTCGGAAGATGAATATGGGCAAAATATGATTGCGACAGGGTGTGGTAGTGAGTCGAATTGCGATCGATGGACCGATTTTGATGGATCATAAATGGAACATGCTTGCGAGAGATGACCTGAGTAGTTGGTTGTACTCGAGAATATGGTATTTTGGAGATCCGATGGAGAGGTCGAGAGGTCGAGAGGAATATAGTCGGAGGTATCAAAACGGCGGGTGTGACATTCAGTATCGGATATGCTGACAAACAGAGTCGTCGCCGGTATTAGAGTGATGAGTTGATGTCTGATGTCTGATTTCTGGAATATCTGGGTGACTTGATGTGATCTCGAGATGATCCAACTTCGCAAAGGTGCAACTTTCGTCCAGAAATCGAGGCGATACGACTAGGATAGACTTGAAATCTTGGGATGAGGCTATATTGAATTGGGGTTGGGTTTGACGATATGATAGTAGGGGACTGAATAAGATCTGAACGAGAACGAATTGGATGAACATGATCACTAGCTTCGATAAGAGATTGTGGGTCGAGATTGATGCTATGGGTAATATAGACTCGTTCTGTTGGCGGCTTTTCTTCTTCTTTCCACGCGAGGGAGTTATGTCGATGTCATTTTGGCGATATACGAGTGTCGACGAGCGATGAAATGAGTGTCCGAGCTCGTAGGCTGTGTTCGAGACGAGGACTGGTGAAGGAAGCTCCGAAAGAGTCGAAAGCCGATGTCCGATGTCACGCGTGACGAACGTGATTGTCTCTGCGAAGCGTTGGGCTGCTGTCTGGCTACGACCTGCACGTTCTCGATAACTCCGGGCTGATCCTCATTGCTCTGTACATTAATGGCAACATGCGACGCGTCCGGGTCACTCAGAATCGAAGATATACGGTCTCGATGTTCGATAATAGGTCGATAATAGGGTCTGGCAACTCGAAATCAAGGTTCTGGACGAATGGTTCGACCTTCGACGAAATCAGGGGTGGTATAGGCATCGATGTAAGGATGGGATGAGCTGAAGAATGATATGATGGGGTAGAGAACTCTAGGAGCGCAAAGGCTTGCTCTTGAAGAAGATCTGAGGGTACTATCTGACGTGCTGTATAGGATGATGCTGGCGATCCAAATCGGTATCGATGGATGGTGGCCTTTGCGATGACATCGCATGAATGTCTTCAGGTGCGTCTCTCGGAATCTCTGTGGACTCTTCGAGGGTGCCTGACGACTCTCTGATGTCTGTCTCTGAGATTGCAGCGACGAAATCGAAACGCGGAAAGGTGGATGGTTGGACGAATGATGGAATGATGGAATCTGAGTCTTCTTCTGTGAGCTCCGTGGATGTTATCTCATGGCTGAGACAATCCGCAGATGCTTTCGGGTTCGATTGAGTGGGTTCGGGGATACAGTTCAGCATGAATATGATATCCGTCGACGGCGAAGCGAGTGAGGCAACCAGTGCTGCTCTTGTCTCAGCAGGCACTGATGAACACTGAGTAGGAACATCAAGTGCCGTGAGAGCGAAATGAGCGAGAGAAGGAGTGGTCGGATCTGCAGAAGGAATGAGGTTGGGGTCGCTGGTTGGGAATATGTCGGGAGGCAGGGATAGGGTGAGGGATAGATGTCGATGTCGGTCAACGATGGATGGATGGTGCCGGGGTAATGTGCCCAAGGATCCGTCTGGGATACATTGAGAGATTCCGTAGAGCTTCCATAGCTCCCATGTAGCTAAATTCTGTCTGGGAAATGTACTCTGAATCTGAGCTTCAAGAGTAGGACCGACTCCATAAATGAAGCATAAGGCTCGAGAGTGTGACGGAAGTGAATGCTGATTGGGATAAAGAGTGACGAATAGTTGGTAGAACTGGATGAGATCGACGAGGTCTAA
This sequence comes from Sistotremastrum suecicum HHB10207 ss-3, assembly GCA_001632355.1. NCBI lineage: Eukaryota > Fungi > Basidiomycota > Agaricomycetes > Sistotremastrales > Sistotremastraceae > Sistotremastrum > Sistotremastrum suecicum. The sequence continues at coordinate 8,325 of KV428395.1, read as the reverse complement.
TCTATCTTTTGTGTGATGAAGAGTGATGAAATGATTGAATTCGGGATTTGATGTGGTCGGAATATATGAGGGTGGCGAGTGTCGGAACGAGATGGGCTGTTGACATCGGGCATGAAAACTTGGTGGACCAAGTTCGGATATCAATATGCCACTAGATTCCTGGAATAACATGACATGAGAATGGAGAAGCCTCTTCTGATTCAGACTAGATAGCTAGTGGACAGTTTGTAGTCCTTGAAAGTGACGGTAAACCCTGCTTTATGACTTATTTTGTGGTCGTTGACAGATCGGGAGAAACCGGAGCGCACGTCATGGGCGCCTCTACTCACCTATTCCAGAATCCGACAGGTCCCTCCGGAAGACGCTCTCGAGTCCTCGACATCCGTCGGCCAAAGACATACGGCAGCAAACCGAATAATACAAGAAAAAGAAGAGGTGCATCTGCCCAGTTTGTCCCTCTCGGCACATGTTACTCTCTCATACCCTTGCTCATATCCCTATGTTGCATCAACTCGGGGATGCCCAACGCCCTAATTTCGACCACGGTGAGCTCCTCAGCAAATATTCATGATCAACAATTTATATCGTTGGCTTTTTCATAGTATATCGATACATCAGTTACATATTCTTCGCACTCGAGGATGTACCCGAGGCTCCTGCGATCCATCCCCTCACCACGTGCATCGTCTCTGCAGAAGACGCCATGATGCCCACCGATTTTCAGTGTTGGATGAAAAGGGGTTTTCGAGCCTTTCGACGCCGGTGGACCTAGTACCTACCATGACAGAGATCAGCTTCGTCTGTAGTACAGGATTTTGCGGCTCGCAGTAAAGAGCTAATCGTGATTTCCGAGTCATCGCCGAACCGATGCTTTCGAGATGTCCTCCGTCGTTGCTCTGCGTAGAGTAATATCAGTCGATTGTGGAATGCCCAGCCTGTATATTATCCAATCGTCAATCTCACTTGATTTGGGAACCTTTATAATCGACGGAAGTCAGATAGCGAAAACACCAGAATGGAACACGCTACCGCGTCCTCTAACATCCCCGTGATCGTCGATAGGCTGGTCTGCCTTTCGAATAGAAACGCAATAGTCAGCGGCAAGCTTGCGTCTTCGTTCCTACCTCGAAAGACGCGATCAGACCCAGCATTCTGAGGCCGAAGGCATGCTCATACATTGCCACAGTATGAACTCAGCCTTCTGAAGGATGGTCAGGCGGAGGATTTCGTATCAATTTGGGTCCTCACTGAATGGAGAGCTCAAAGAATGACAATCTCAATCTTCTGCTAGCAGCGATTCATGACTATTGTTAGATCCATTCGTCTCGTTGGCGATTGGGTACAGATCGTTCACGAATTCCTGAACGTGCATTCACAGTGCTCCGAGATATTTTCTTGGCTATCAAGTTCGGTTCCACTGTCGCTTGTAGAGTCACATGTATAAGGGGCATGCGATACACAATCAAGATGACGACGAGGCACAACCAAATTCTTTCTCCTTTAACGAAGTTCTTCCTTTCTGTCAGAACTCTCCATCTCATCGCTGATCAACGGTATTTCTTTTGGAGCGCCGGGGACGCCGTTCCGGAACTCATCTGCGAACGGATTAAGCAAAGGAAGAAGATGTGGCGAGAGTTCTGAGTTAGACATACCGGCGATTCCTTTCCTCTGTTACATCCTGGGAGTCTCCACTGCCAGAAGGCGAGGAGGGGGGTGGCATGGTGGCACGGGGAAGCAAAGGATCGACGAGCACTGACAGGCAATGCTTTGATGATAGTTCAGCGAAGAACGAGCGATAATACGTTGGATCACTTACCAAAAAGACATTTAATGCCGTCGTTGACTCCTCCGTCAGTGCTTGGTCATCCTCCCTCTCCCCATTGACAACGCCTACGACAGAGGGTTCACCTGGATAATCTCCAGTGGTTTCCCTTGGCGATGTCAATATTTCTCGAAGCATGACGAAAATGACGGATACTCACCCGAGCAGGGTGGCTTCGACCGCGGTAGGGGGAGGGAACTCGAAAGTGGAATTCGCAAGGGGGCTTTCTGTCGGTGGAGGAGTGATCGGTGGGGACTGGACGAGCGTTGGAGAAGGCTCCTCGAGAGGGGTTGGACTCGGAGGATCCCCTTTGAAATCCGGAAATCCGTATTTCTGAATAAGTTCTTCAAAGTGTTTGTCTATCTCTAACTCGTCCATTGATCGTGTGCGTGGATGGTGAATAGACTGTAGAGAGGGCGAGCTAGGAGGAGCAGCGTTCGAAGAGAGGATTGGATCGGTTGAGTGAGTAGTCCGAGTTTTTGACACGATGTCACTTTGCGGAAGCCCGACAACGCTCCACAGAGCTCGAGGTCCGGATCCGGGTTGTCAAGGAGCATGTAGAGAAAGATTACCTGCCAAATTCCTTATTCTGCTCGATCGCTACCTAAAGGACAGAGACCGACTACCAACTTTCCGCGCTGTTCGGAAACAATTTACAACCCCTTCCGACTTGGATTCTGTGATGGCTCTGACAATCCTGGCTTTCCTAAAAGGAGATTACCATTCCTTCGTCGCTCTTGCCTGAGAGAGTCGAGCACTCTCGGAGATAGCCTCCGAATCTACTTCCGACGCGTTCGACGCAGACTCAATCTCGCCTCCGCTTTCGCAGTCAGGTCCCGATCGAGCCCTTAGTTGTGACGTACTTCACGCGCGGCGTTCCATTTCTGACATAACCTCGCGGATCCGTCTGAGAACCTACCGGGTTTGACCATCCGAATTTCCGAGATTTCAAAACAGATCAGTAGTACTGACACTCTCTTCCCGGCATGTCGTTTTGGTTCCAGTGGGGATTATCATCAATGACTTCTTGATACTGAAGCTTGAGACCTAGGGGTGAGTACATACAGATTTCTCGACGGATTCAATCTATTTTACCCCTGACTGTTAGTCTCACTTCCGTGTACACTCAGGGTCAAGCACCCGACCCGCAACACTTTTACCCAATCAAGTTCCGATCACGAACCCCTCGACGAAATTCATGCGGTCTAAGGTCTAGACGTCTAGACTCTCATGTCAGTCAACTCCCGAGGTGATCCTACCCATGTCTGTGCTTTGCTCATGCGCTCATCCGGATGTGCAGATATTCATGAACATCTTATATCCCACTCGTTCGTCAATGTTTCGTTTGCGTTTTCGACCAGTCTGGATTTTCTCACGTTGTGGTCGTGTAGCTGTTGTATTTGAAGCTTCTCTTGCCTTCCGGTTTCAAGGAAGCCGGATGATAAACCCTGAGAGATTTGTTTCCCCAAAAATTACATGATGGCGGATTCTGTCTCATTGTGAACATCTTCAGTCAATCCGGAGATTGTGACCGAGACCGCAACTTTCTGGCTTCAATGCGTAGTCGTAGCAACACCAGATTATTTTCGGGCCAGCGGTTGACTCTTATCGATTCAGAAGCCAGATCACCTAATAAGATCGGTCACCAGCAAGACCTTTATTTATATACTGTGAAGGACATACGTCGTAATCGGTCGTGGTGACGCTCGGGATTTTGCTTGGGCCAATCGGAATCGACGAGTGAGGCTAAGGAAAATTCGGCATCAATCATCGGAACCAAATCTGCTACTGTTCTCGTATGTCACTTTCGCGAATCTCTTATCACTCAGTCTTCATGAATACAATTTTCAGGTTAGTCGTTGTGGAGACTAAGGCTTCCAACGAATATACCCCATTTAAGGATATCCGCAAGTATACTTGCCAAGGGTACCTGCCTAATACACCGTAGGCAGGTACCTGCCTGCTATTTCTACTAGTAAATAGGGGTTATTTAGGCAAGTATAGGCAAGTAAGTACCTGTACTTGCCAAGTACAAGTATGGGATTTTGGCTGAAAAAAACAGGCAGGTACCTGCATGCAGGTACCCAGGTAAGGCAAGTATATATTCGTTGGAGGCCTTAGTGGAGACTGAAATAACTGATTGAAGATGTTCCAGGTGGTACTTTCAGGACGTTTCAACCTCGTCGTCGTTCTCTGATGCGGCCCAATATCTGCTCATCGGATGAATCAGTCGCTGTTTTCCCACGGCTCGGACCCACCTTCGACATCCTTTTGCCAGATATCACCATTTACCATCGTCGCTGTTAATCATTGAGACAGTATGTCGCTTCCATATCATGCGTGTCATACTGTAATCAACACTCTGGAACTGTTCTACGCCATCTCCTTCGTTTCCTGTCTTACGACCTGCTCATAGCATCCGAAGCAGCAGCATCATGCGCGATGAGGACGTATTCTCGGTAATGATTAGCTTCGTCGCCGTGCCCGTAGCTCTTGGAAGCAGTACGGCTGTCCGGATCAGTTCATGCACTTCATCCACGAAACATAGTCCTACGCCTCAGGTTCTGCTGTTCTCAATTTCTTGACACAGACAGACGTCTCGTCCGTACCGTTAATACCCATTCCCCTCGACATTTTCATTCCCTCCCCCTGTCTGTCGCAACTGGCCGATCTTCTTCTCGCCGAAGGTAACACTAAGGACAGTGAACCTAGGGCTGATATCGATCGCTCAGTCTTCTGAACCATCGGAGGAGGATCAGCCCCAAGGAATCCATATTCACTTGTGGGAATCAACAGCGATACCTCCCTAATGATGAACATTCTAGGCGCCAGCTCCATATCCTGCTTGTATCCCTCCTTGCTGCGCAGACGTCGCGCCATTCTGCAATTCCGAGAACGCTCTTCCCGAGCTTTCATCGCGAAATGGGAAGATCGGGGCTATATTACCCTTTGCGTCACTCCATTGCCATACATTATGTTGTAGAAAACTCGTGGGTCTTCAACGCGGCTCAGACATGTCAATCCCATGGGATGGAGAATATAATTTATATAAAGGGTCGTTGCCAGAGGTACCGAAGTGGTCTTTTCTAAAGAAAGACACTTGTCCTAATTTCGATTTCCCGTAGGCATCCATGGAATCATCCGATGAATTATTGAACCGTCTCTGGATTCATTGGAACGAAGGAAAATATTGAGAAAGTATCTCAGTTCTGGATATCTTGGTTTTAGTAATTTTTTGTCTCTCTGTAGTTGATGAATCTCGCACTCTGTTGACGTGTGATGACCGGGTCGATACTCAAAAGCTTCCCGCGCTGTGAGGCGGTGGTCTTCCCACTTACTGGTCGTCCCTTTTAATTAATGTATGACGGCCGAGTTGCTTGATGCAGTATTCTGCCTTCGGCGTCTCAGAAAGCCTCTTGGGCCGTTCTGCGTCATTCGATCACGCTGGATGACAATGTGTCATATCGTCTCAACGGTATCAGTCATCCAATTCTCGAGTCAAATATTATATCACGGTACGATGATATATGGGAAGATTGGAGCTGTTAGGAGCCGGTGAACCTGCTAACTGCCAATCGATCTCAACTAGCCGAATGGGAGCAAAACTCGCCGCGTTTTCAGTCACCATAGCAATATGCTCGTCTGTTCGGTCCCTAATCCTTGCTCGTCTGTCAACGACTACTAATGTCATTAGACTTTGGAACAATCAATATCCACGATGAACATGTCAGCTGTAGCTCACCCAAACTCTCTGGGTCTGGTTCAAGTTACCCCCTTGCTATGATCTACATGTAGCAAACACGAGGCTGTGTCTCCGGAATCCGGAAATCCCTGTCATAGAGGAACGCCACATCCGTTCTTACGGCGCTCGACTTCGGCATGTCTGTCCCCTTATCCAGCAGATTCCATCGGAAATCTTGATCCGACACAAGGCATACCGAACCCTCGTTAGGAACCTTTTCATAAGCACTTAATATATCCGTCTCGGGGTAGATTCAATTTGTGGGGTCCCTTTGTTCCAGACATGGCAACATCATTTGATTGATCAGGCACTCTATCATGTCTTACGTTCAGTGCAGATCATAATTAGCCGCGAGAATTTTCTCTTCTTGTGCTCAGCACACTTCGAAAACTCGCTGAATATCTCTGCATCAAAGCTCAGTCGATAATGGAGGGTGCACGCACATCGTATCTGGTTCCAATTGGTACGTAAGCTCATATTTGCATAGTCCATGATGAATTTATACCTAGAAGAAATGGGGTCCGTCCAACCTGAAGACCCAAGATCGGCAAGTCAAGCCGGTGCACTAGCACCAAGAGCTCGAGGTCACGGTGGACAGAGTTACTCAACCCACAATAACATACCATCTCCAAATCTGTCGTATCGCCTCAGTAAGTTTTTATCTGACCTTGGCGAATTCGAGGCAAGTGTTGATGCGATTCAGGCATTGAGTTGAGCGATGGGCTTACCAGCACAATTTTCGAGCCCGGAAGCTATCCTCTCAGCTTGAGAACCATGAAATTTGATTTGCGTCGTCCCCTCTTTCCCAAACTCTATATCGCCATTTGCCTAGGACCCAGTGAGGTCGCAGCAAAAAATTGCCGCATCGCGATGCTTAAAGTTGATTCGGATTTTCTTCCTCACACGTCGGCTACCACTTTACAAGTTCACTTCATGCTGGATCATGGTCTCAACGTGTGGTGTACTCTCGAGACTGACCTATTGGGGAAATGCTACTCCGCGACCATTCCCGCGGTCGCTTTTACTGATGAAATGGACCCATCACGACTTGGTGATCAAGTCGGATGCTGCGCAATTCTGAAGAACCAGAAGAACTGTTTATACAAATTCATGGGAGGTGAGTGAAACAGCTGATATTCGCATGGCCCTCTCACTCAATTCCTCAAATGACGAATAGCTATGCAACGGCAGTATAATTTTGCACCGGATACGGCGCAGTCTGCTATCAAGCGTTCAATTGCGAAGATACTTATAGATATGGCTAGGTCCATCCTCCATCTGAGCGCATTGGGGTGCTTCAATCCGGAGCAGGGTAGATGGCTGGTTTACGACATCGGCCCCTTCATTGGTGGGATTGCCTTCCAACCTACGATGGAGGTCATCTCCATGACTCCTGCTCCGGAGAATGATAGAATGATCCTGCGAAGCGCGGAACCACATGTCTGCGCCTCGGATTGTTGCGAATGGTAAGGACCTTAGTCCGGTCGTTGGTTTTCGCTGACGATCTCAAATTTCGTACCAGCTGGGCTCAGTACCTCATTCGCGTATGCATGAACTATGTCTGTTGCAATGGAAGCTACAACGATTTACAAATTGAGCAATGTCTTGGAGAGACCCTCAGTAATTATGCGAGGACGGCAGTTGTCGCTTCCAGTCCATAGTCTGTCCTTATTGATTTAATGAGTAGGCTGCCATCTTACATAACACTTAATTATCTTGCGCTGTAGCACCGTTTTAAACCCCTCCGATAATCTCATATGATGCTTAAGTTCCAGAAAAGAAGACATGAACGTCGCTAGTGGCCAAGTTGCCCGGATTGCTTCGTCTGAGAAGTGCGGGCATCGTGATCACAAAATGGGGGCATGTACAGACGGTACCTCACCGCCGTTCCATTATGACCAGGCTCGCAGGCCTAATTTTTGGTCGGGATATCCACCGAATCCCGAGCCGGATCATTCACCAAAGATATCTCGTTTACACTGGTTGACAGCTAATTTCTGCGCTTTCAATTTGGGTCTGCGAGACAGAGGCTCGCCGCCATCGAAAGAGGCTTCAGGTGAAGATCGGCAAAAGGGGGGGAAGAAGGCGTGGGAACCGACTCAGGGACGAGACAAAGCGGTGCGGCGGCTTCTTGTCGGCTTTTCTGGGGAACACATTTGTTCGAGCTAGATGGCGTCTTCCAACAGAATAGTCATGAGCAACGTTTCTCTAGGCGGCGAAGGCTTCTTATTCTTTTTCGCTTGTGATATGGAAATCCCTCTGTCTGGACGGATCAAACTCGGATCTCCCATGGGCTCTAAAATCCTTGCAGCTTTCAAGTGCACATTAGAACAGTTCGCCATCGGTATCTTAAAAAGTTTAGGAGACAATATTGAGGCTGAGTTAAAGCATTTCGATAAGCAGATACACAAAGATCAAGTCCATTACATGACGAAGACCGAAGGCTAGATACATAATCAAGATCATGATACAAGATTCTCGATAAGGTTCGTGAATCGAATGGGTGGGCGAAAAGGCAGACAAACGAGACTACTACAAATCTATTGCTCAGTTCCTACAACACACCATATACCGCGAACCTGCCCATGGAAGACGACTTGGCGAAGACATGGTGTCGCAAAAGAGGGACCATCGACGGGCAGTCTCGGATGATCTCTATGATGCCGCATTGAGTGAATGCTCACTAGTGTTCCAAGGTCCAGTTGCCGTGACCGGTGGCAACCGGCAGTCGCGACTGGACCGTGACCGGACCGCAGTTGCC
>KV428394.1:0-14099 GCA_001632355.1 Sistotremastrum suecicum HHB10207 ss-3 | reverse complement strand
GTTGCCTGATTTTCCAGAAACCTAGGCAACCGGCAACTGCGGTCCGGTCACGGTCCGGTTGCGACTGCCGGTTGCCACCGGTCATGGCAACTGGACCTTGGAACACTACCAATTACCCAACAAGTTGCGAAGGGATATATTGATCCATCGAGACTGGTGAGCAACATACATGAGCCGGACCATACGACGAGTGACCTCTTCATAAGTCATGCTGGCAATGTCGTCGACGACCTTTCCATCCTTCTTCTCTCCGAACCAAGGCTTAGCAAAATCTCAGGTGACAGTTGTGATGCTATTGTTGCAGTCTCATGAGACGCAAATGTTAATCTTGAGGTCATAAAAATCACATCAGCACAGTATTCACAACGCAGACGAAGAACATGGCATACTTTGCAGTACATCAGCACTTGTTTCGTCCTTTGAAGTACGCTTGAAAAAGGCAAACGCTCTGACGTCAGATGCCATCCACCAAAGCAAACTTCAAGATCTGGGGACTGATACATATAAAATCTTACATAGGAGGAATGAATAAGACTTGAATGTTTCGAAGACGGGGGCAACACACACCTTTCGAGACGTTTAGCCTATCGGTCGAGGGCTATACCGAGGGCGAGACACGTGATGAAGCCAAAGGGTGTATGTATGATGAAGGCGATCAGTCTCCTGAAACAGAACGGCCGGAATGTTGAATCAAAACGCAATAATCAAATAAGGCAGGACGAAAACAACACACCTGGATCGCATCTCATCGTAGCCTTCCGTTTTACCGCACCACCGACCTCCTGCAAACACTGCATAGTCGTTAATTAATCTGACATAGAGGCCGATTAGATCGATTAATGAATAGTTGGGTCCTGACAGCTCACCGTTTCTCGATATGACGGACATGTCATCCACGAAGAGTGGTTGCTCGTCTGGTTCGCGCCTCGACGAGCCCTCCGATGCTGTCAGATCTGAGAAAAGAAGACCGTGTGCTGCATACTGAGATTGGTAGGATGAGCCGTCGAAGAGTCTGACGGGAAGGGAATGGACCGCGTGGCGGAGACACTTGCGTAGACATGGGACACAAAACGAAGATGACAATTAGAAATTGAGGCTGGAGATCAACGAGGGGTGTCAGAAGTGACAGAAAACCCAGGAACAGGACGTTCGTCGATGAGCCAGGACCGTTGCTCTAGTGCTTGGTAAACGACTTGGTCTTCGTGAAAATCCTCGGAGGAGTCTGCGGCATCCGGAAGTGCCTCAGGTCCGAGCTACCGCTAATTCCGCGACTTCTCCATCTACGACTTGAGTTTAATCCTCTCCAGGGTTGGATTCGACGCGTTTCGACGCGTCCTTCACGCGTCTACTCGTATTACGCATATCAAAAATAACGACTTGATGAGCATATCTTTGATTGACTTATCACTACTCACCCTTCGCGTCAGGAAAAGCTGTGAAGGTCATCGTCTGTCATCCTTTGCTGAGTCGCGATGGATACATCGTGCCTGGGCTACCTTCTTCACCCACCCTCTACATGTCCTCGGAAGCACTGGAGTGTTGATGCTATGTCCACTCGTCAAGACAAGGTGCAACCGATAAAATAAGCCATACGAATGCTGTCCACAGGTTCTATGGTCGAAGAGAGAGTATGTGGACCGGACGTTGCGCTACCTGGAAAGCTGCTCTCTCTCCTTAGGACTTTTTTGGATGTAAGATCTTGGAATCATCTAGCTCAAACAGACGGTGCGTCTCTTCCAAGTGCAGCGTTACACTTCCTGACGCCGATCCTCAACAGTAAATTCAGCGCGGGAGCTATTGCTTTGTTGCATCACGGCAAAGCCAGCTAAGTTCGAATTCTTCTTCTCATCAGCTCTTTCAGCTAGAGACTTTGATATTGATGATCCCACAGTTAGCTGAGTTCAATCTCGCACGCGTCCGAGTTAATCTGCGTAAAAGTGAGTAGCGACTTGACGTCTTATCTTTCCTTTCATCCAATGCCTTGTTGAGTTATCGTCATCAGCATTGCCCCTCGATTTTGACTGGGACACAGGCCTTCTTCTCATATATGCTACAAAATCAGTAGGTGGTTGGCTGCGAACGACCTCGTCATACTGCTCTGACACGCTATTCCTCAGAGCATTTCGAAATGATCTTCATGAATCGCGCTCCTGAACTCTGAGTATCGTCGACTCGCAGAGTTGTCGGCGGGTAGAGAGGGGGTCTGCTGGTGCGTGAAACTTTCCCCCCTCAAGTTTGACGTGTTTCCAATCTTATTCTATACCAATTTTCTATTCGGGTTCCCAGTATTCGCGCTCGTTTCACACCCTCAACACTCCAATCAATTAGATCCATGTCAGCTTTGCCCATAACGAACGCCCCATGCATCGTGATGGAGGTCTCTGATTGTCCGACCGAGTCGTCATCGACGAGCCTCATTCTCTCCTATCAATGCATTGCAAACACAAGTGAGCTGCCCATCTGTGTCCTCTTTTTCCCCGCTCACATCAAACACTAGCTTAGGTAGACATAAGAATTGAGTTTTGCGTCTCGTGCAGAAGTGAGAAAATCAGTGAAATCGGATACGGAAATAACTTGTACCTATACTGTATAGGATCACGCTAAACATTGAGTTACTATAATATTCTTGAAGTTTGACCCCTTAAAAACCCCCCATTGTAGCCTGAGTAGCCTGGTAATTGAGTGTCGATATATTCTGTTCTGGATTCTGGTTGCTTTCCGAAGTCCGCAAACTCTTCCGAGGACTTTCGGATATGGCGGCTTAAAGCCGAACCTATTCCAAAGGCCTCCTCACACCGTCATAGGCGTGGTCCAATCAGTCTCTGGCATTGCTATCTCTTAGGTTCGTTCTTTTCACGTCTCTAAATCAATATAACATATGCAGTATCATAGATTGGCCGGTTTCATGGCTCGCGGATATGGTAGTTATTCTCCTGAGCCGTCGTCGTCAACTACACACCGACGCTGACCCCACATACCCCCACGGCCGCTCGTTTCAATCCAGCATCCATTCAGTCGTTCACCACAACAATCGCTGCTGCACCAGACAAGTCATCCCCCTTCACTCTGACGACATCGACAGCCAGGAGAGATGACTTTGGCAACTCGAGAGTCCTGCCAATCCATGGCCGCAGGTTTCTCACCGATCTCTACAAATCGCGGTCCCCAGAATGGGTGCTGAAGTCATTCATTCACTAATAGTGGGGACGCCGGTTGCTGGAGCTAGATGTGAGAGTTTGCAGGTGCGTAAAGAGTCTCCGTTCCATATTTACCCAGTTTTTGATTTCGTCCTACTTCCCCATAGTCAACTTCTCAGTCTTTGCTCTACTCGCATGCTCCCTCCCTCCCCTCCAACTCCATGCAACCAGATTGATCGTACTTCTGCCGAGAACGATCACTCTACCCGGTCGTTCCTCGTCGTTCCTATCAACACCCACATCTGCTCCTGAACAATCTCGCCCATTCGAGAACGACATAGTTCTCATGTCGCCGACATCTTTTCCCCTTAGCACCACTATACCTCTCAATCTATGGAGCTTCTGAAACGGCATTTCTACCCGGTCCTCTCTCGAGCTCGCATCGCAAACCCTAATCTGCCTCGAACAAGTGGTCCGTCCTTTCCGAATGCAGTGTTGCACTTCGTGACGCTAATACTCAGAAACCCAGCAGTAATCAAGGCTGCCCCCCTTGCTCTTTGAGCACAGACTTTCGCCAGATGGGAGTTGCAGAGTTGGATGAGCTCAGAAGGGTCGGATCTAATCAAAAGTCAGTACTTACTAGACATATTATTCGAATCATTGTCTCTTTTTCATTGACAATCTTGGCTAGCTTCTTGTCTGCGTCGCCTTGAGAAATCGCAGACTGCTGTCACATATTTTGAAAAATTGGTGAGTGGTCAGCTCATCACAAAATTATCGCACGGCATTGATGCACAGCTTTGTAGAGCAATCCCATGTGACGGACTGGAATACTGAGATAGAAGATGGCACTGCAATAATTCGTTCGACGTGGAATCGAAATAATGGGTGGGACATCAAAAGACAAAGAAAGTCTGGTCAGTCATTCAAATAGCCGGACGCCCTTCTAGTTACCTTCTCACTGACACGAATCTCCACAGCAGCAGCATCAACGTTCACATTGACATTTATCGATAGAAGTTAGAACGATCGGGTGGCGTGAAGGCTTGAATATAAAAAGCTGGCGGACCACAAGGCAAGCATAAATGTTTTACCCTAGATTAAAGTGCACAGAATAGAATAATGATGAATACATGTCGCCCGCGCGTAGCCCTCAACCATCTCAAAATCTGAATATTGTTGTACTTGATCGAGCGTTGGGCACCTTCCGAAAGCCGCAAACTCTTCCGAGGAGTTTCGGAGGGTTCAGGCTTAACTCCGAACCTGCTGAAACCCAGTCGCTGTATCGTTGACAAGCTCTACACGATATACAGACTCAAACTGCTATAGGTAAGTGTTCTTTACTGAACTGTATCGTATACTCACGCCCAAGGCCAACCTCAGATGGCTCGTCATCGTCGTCACCTGCCGTCCGAGACCTCATCGCCCATCACCACGCCCTACGCTACCCCCACCCCTCCTTCTCGCAATCCTGGCCACTTGAACGCCAGCTTCTCCCAATCGTCATCAACAACTATCGTAGCTCCGCGTCATAAATCACTCCCTTTCACCCCCTCCTCTGCAACCCTCACACCGAACACCGAACACGGCCGCGGTCCAGGAGAGACGCTCGAGAAAAGCAGCTTTCTGTCGGATATATTCCAAATCCGAACCCCTGAATGGATTAACCGCACTCATTTCCCTGGTGAAGAGACGCCGAGTGGTACTGTCACATCACAAGTTTCTCAGGTGCGTAAACTACATTTCTTCAGTCTCACCAGCTTTCTAACCTGGATATCACTTTCGATTAGATCGATTCTCTGTCTGTGTTCCATGCCTCCCATCCCGTGCCAAATTTCTCCAGCCCTGCCCTTACCGACAACGATCGCTCGACTCTGAACAACGAAACTCCTTCGTCGGTGCCTCCACCCCGCTTTCAAGAGCCGAATGAGATTGTCATTGCGATGGCGAAGTCTTTGCCTTTCGGCGACAAGCTCCCGCTCAATCTATGGAGTCTACGAGATGACGCGTCTCTACGCTCATTTGTCCGAAACACAACTTTCCCCACTTATCATGTTCACAACGCTCGCGACCAACGACAAATCAAGAATCTCATTTCTCGGTTGAGCACTCGCCTCACCCAATGTGTGGAAGAATCTCAGCGCCAATTACGCACTCCCAACCCTCCAATCGACGTCACATTTTCAGCTATGCGCAAAATGAACATATCCACCCATTTCGAAGCACTCTTGCTGCTTGGGTTTATTGACCGGACCAGCCTTGCGACTTCGGATATGCAGATCCCCTCGGATGCCTATAAGTCCGACGACAGGCAGACGAGCGTCGATCCTGGAATCTTCGCTGACTGGTGCCCGGCGATCGCTACAATGAAGTCTAAGGCTGACGATAAAATCTGGGAAAAACGACAACTGTGGTATGAACGCCTCCAAAAGGCTTTTCCTCCTGAGAAACCACGGCCAACCCGTTCAGAAACGTCTCGGCAGCAGAAAGATGTTGTCATCGAGTCTGTAGTTCAGACCATCATAGCATCAGCTGGAAATTTCAAGATGGTTTCTAATATATGCTACGCTGCGCTAGGTCTCCTATGGTTCAGCCAGCCGAATGAGTCGGAACGTCAAACATTGCTCCGGTACGTTGATTTTGACACGCGACTGACTGTTTTTCACTGACGGTGCTCACAGGAAAATCAACGCAGCTGGAGCAGAGCATCCTGATCTTTTCAACTGGTCGGAGGAGCCATCTGACGCGCAACAGACAAGTTCCAAGAAGCAGAAAGGCCACAAAGGGATGAAGTCGCAAGAGACACCTGGCAAGGACAAGAAGAAAGTGTCGCAGGTTCAGTTCTGGAAACCGTGTCTTTTCGCCTTGAGCCTCGGTGCCAACTACCTCCTCAGAAATGCCAACCTTGTCGATTCAAAAGTCCCATTGAAATTAATTCTTGCTGTAAGCCATATTTCAAAATGGAGATATGGATTCTGTTGACCCTTCAGTAGGACTATCTTGTGTGCGAACACCTCCCCAGCTACTATGAACGAATTCTGGAAAACTACATGTGGTGGATGATTCTCCATGTTACTGCTTGTGGCACCGCAGAACTGGAGAACCATTTAAATGTTCTTAGAGAACTCGCCCGTGTCATACCGCAGCCAGGCGTTCCTGCTGAGCACTTGTGGAAGCATGGCAAAATATCTTATGTACGTATTTCAATGTTTTTCGTTCACTAGCCTAAATGCTCTGTTAGGTTCCACAAATGCCCCCACCACCTCTGCATCTCCCACCGCCTTCGTCAGAGAAGGTGCCGACGCCGACGCCAGAGAAGGAACCGACGCCAACGCCAGAGAAGGTGCCGACGCCGACGCCAGAGAAGGAACCGACGCCAACGCCAGAGAAGGAGCCAACGCCAGAGAAGGAGCCGACGCCGACACCAGAGAAGGAGCCATCGCAGACGGAACCGACGTCATGCATACCTTCTACTTCCATTGCTCAGCAAACTCAATCTTCTCCAGCATTGCCTCCCTCTCCCACATCACCTGGATTGCCACGCCCTCCACATTTGTCTGCATCATCTAGTCAGGGTCAACCGCACTCTTCAGTCCACACAGATAGCAATGCAGACAGACCGCTGTCTCCTCTCCCCCCTCTCACCCCTTTGTCATCAATGGAAGACGAAGAGTCCGAGCATGCTTTTGAAACGGACAAAGAAGCAGTGCAAGACGAGGTGATAGGGGAAGATGAAAGTGGCATCATTGAGAACATACATGGTGTTATCAATGAGGGTGGAGATGATATTGTAATGGAAGACGAACTTGGCCAAGGAGACGAACAGGGTGTCATCCATGCCACTGGGGCCATGTTCATCTCCACTGCCAAAAATCATCAACCATCTGATTCTCCAGTTTCGCCTGATGCTCTCAATGGCTCCAGCTCTCCAGCTCATATAGGTGACAAAGACGTTCGCACCCCAATATTGGTCCCCAATGATGACACTGTCTCTGTTCTTGCCGAGCAAGTGGATAGTGAGGAGGAGATCTCAAGAAAAAGGAAGCGAAGCAAAGGCAGCTCATCCCAATCCCCTCCGCCTTTGTCTGCAGACAGCCTTGACGAAGATGATCAGATCTATCTCTCTGACTATTCAGAAGCTCAGCCTGAAGTTTGTCAAACTTGGGATGATCTAGACCAATGCATTATTGGGGTGACGGCAGAATCTGTGGATCCAATCGATGATCACAGTGTAAAGTTCATTTTATCTGGTTTACCTTTTCACTGGCTTATTTATCATGTAGACGGCAACTGTATATGAAATGCAGCTCTCTCTCCGTGTGGAGATTGATGAGGAAGATGAATTCAAGTTTGACTGGGGTGTTTGCCAGACTACCCAACTCATCCGAAAATTCCCTTTTGTTGATGGAACTGTGAGTTTTGTCCCTTCTTTTATCTGTCACCACTAATTTTTGGGAGAGGAAACTGATGCAGACATTGTCAAATGGATGTCTAAACAATTGAAATATGTTTATCCATCAGGAAAAACAGGAGATAGCTCATCAGGAATGACATTAACAAAACCCTTGCCAACTCAAGTGGATGTTGAGATTCATAGCCGGCAAAGTTGGGCTCAGTTTATCAAGAATCATACAGTCAATGACAGAGATCCGTTTGCGAATGTTGTGGTTGTTCGTTCTCACTCATCATATGTGGAAGAGGTGGGAGACATGCATGAAGGCTCTTTGGAAAACCCAGAGAAAACTACCGTGCATAGCATACTCTTTGAGTTGGGCATCGTCCCAGAGGAAATCCAGCAGGTCAATGGTAAGATATTTGCCCTGTGCTTGGAAACAGTCACTAAACTCTCATAGATTTGAGTCTGAGGGAGCAAGACGACGATGGCAAGGGCATGTTGAGAAGCTGCAGCTTGGTGGATGGGCTTTTCACCAAGGGGAATATAATCAGTGCACTTGATGTGCAACTTCCGTCAGAATCTCAGGTTCCAGACTTAATCAAGTGGGTCTTTGTCAAACCTTTTTCCCTTACTGTTCTCAACATATGTCTAGAAAATTTGTTCATACAAAGCATGCATGTGCAGGCAGGTATTCACCACCAATTCTTTGCAAGGATATGGGCCCAAACTCTTGGGTTGTTGCTGCCTCTGCTGGTGCTGTGACCAGATTGCATAAGGATGAGGCTGGATGTTGTACTTGGTTTCGAGTATTGTGTGGGGAGAAATTGGTGTGTATCTATCTGGGAGGTATCCTGGATTCAGAAACTCCACTGCCAGAATATGATGCAGCGGATCCAAATTGGAAGTCTTTTGTTCTCAGAGCTGGGGACTATATGTGAGAGGTCTTGTTTCCTGTGTCGTCTTGTGCTAATATCAAATCAGATTTGTTCCCCCAGGGGTGGGCCACATGGTGGCAACAACGTACACTTCTGTTGTACAAGGAGGATTTTTCTATTCAGCATTCTCGTACCATCAGACCTTGAAAGCTGTGGTTGCTGATCATTTGGATTGTTCATGGACCAACAGTTGCAGTCCAGCACTCACTTCTGTTCTGTTCCCTCTCTGGTTCTATTACATGCGGCAGTGGTCATCATTTCAGGAGCAGGACCATGACATATCGCTGTGCGTCTCCACTACCTCTGAGGATCCAGAGTCAGACCAGGAGACAATTCCATGGACTAGTAAGTTCCTTTCTTTCTGTTGTTGACATTTCAAATATAAGGCTCTTAGGTCGCCTTCCACCTCCCCGATCTTTTGTTGCACTTGCACTCTTGCTTGAATCCCTTGAGAAATTGACGCCAAAAATTCAGTCTGGAGATCCTTATAGGCCACCTGTCTGGCCAGCATACTACGTACATGACAGGACCCTAGTTCAACTTAGTGTAACTTCCTGGCTCCACTCTCTGGATGCTTCTGATCCACTTCATTGTTGGATTCTCGGCATCCATGACCCATTGAAAGAGTGGATTACCGAAGCAACAAAGGTGGATCCTGAAGGACAGCAAAGAGATCTTTGGTCTTTGGATGATGATAGGCTTGGCAAGAAACCCTATTTTAGGAATGCTCGTCAGGAGAGGCTTGTCCAGGAACATTCATTTATGGCAACACTCTTGAAGGTGCCAGAAGATGAAGGTGAAGAGGTGCCACAGCCCAAATTAAAGAGGAAGCTAAAGAGGAAAGCAAAGAAAAGGGCAAAGACTGGCAGTACTTAGTTTGATTACTTGTCGCTTCTAATACATGTCCTGTTTTCTTTCTCTCACAGAGTCTCCCATATCACGGTGTGCTGAAGCTAAGTCAATGATCTATCCACTGTCTGAGCTTGAACTGAAAACTACGTACAACAAAAGGGAATCCAGAAATATCTAGGCTGTCATTAAAAGCTGATAAACATTGCCCACAATTTACTTTGGAGCGTTCCACCCAATTATGACCTGTACTTTGAAACTCCGCTACTCCTGCATCTCTTGCAGATTACCATCACGCCAGTGATAGTCCCTTTCTTTATTATCCCATTTTTACCTGTTCCTTTTGTGTGTTGCATCTCAAAGATCTTAAACAAAGGTCTTCAGGTCTCCATCAATGACTTGCTGCTTGTTTTCTCCAGAGACTGACAACCAAAGTTCCAACCCCTTAGGTCTTTGTTCCATGATCTCCGGAGCTCCTCTGTGTTGAGGTCATGTCCACCCAAATCTATGGAACTCGTCCTTGCCCTCGGAAGCACTAGGTGTTGATGTTATGTCCACCAGAGCTACAAAGTGTGACCGATAAAATAAGCGGTAGAATGCTGTCCACAGGTTCTATTGGAGTAGGGAGTGTGCGTGGAACGGACATTGTGCAACCCGGAAAACCACCCTCCTTCCTTAGGGCATTTATGCTGGGATGTAGTTGCTCAAGGTGTGTATTGTATACTTCACTGGGATATCCGATATTTTTCAAACTTGGCCAAACAGATTATTAGACGAGGGTGGTCTTTCTGTTGACCCAAGTATTTGGATAGGCAGATTAAAACTTTTGTGTTTCATGCCAATTTACTGGTGAGGCCACCAATCTCTTGGTTTTCAGTCGCTGACATTTTCAGTAACTCCCAGATGGAATCTCCAAGGATACTATTTGGTTACTTGGGCAACCTTTGCACCAGAGTGTGGTGTTGTTCCAGTGTAGAACATTTTTGTCTCTCCCTACATTGTCAACTTCCTTAAATTTTGCAATGGAAGGGATGTGTACTCGTAGCTTTGGTGCATTTTTGTTTCCGGAAGCCGCAAACTCATCCGAGAGTTTTCCAAATAACTGCCGAATGCCGAAAACTCTTCCGAGAGTTTTCGGAAGGTGTCCCGAGTTCCGACACACCCCTTTGCCCGGTTTCCATTAGTTTCAGCAAGGCACATCCTCTACAATGTATGCTCTTGATCTTAAGCTTGACTTTGGCTCATAGATCACTGAATAATAGAAGTTCAACAATGGCTTATGAGCTATCTTACACGCGAGGGGCTAGGTCGCCCTCTGAATCCTCCGATAACCCCTTCTTATCTGACACTCATACCCCATATCCTCGGTACACATCATCCCGTCAACCCAATGCCGCTTTCACCAGCTCCTCAGATACCACTGTGGCAATGCCTCCTCCCTTGACCAATCCAAAGTCCACAACAACGCTAATCCCTTCCATTACCAACTTGCAAGAGTCAAGCCAGCAGTCCCCCAATGACGACTCTCTTCACATCAAATTTGCCATTGCCACTCCTCATTGGTGCAACCCCTCACCTGCTCATGGTGATTCATCGTACCGTGGGGCATCTCAGAATATACTCTCTTTCTCCCAGGCCGATACCAATGAAGACGACGATGACGAGAGCACCAACAGCCACAGTCTTGCTGCCACTTCCCTCTCAGTGTACTCTCCGGCAGTGCAGCTGATTGTTGATATGGTGGGCTCTTTGCCCATAGGTAGCACACTACCGCTTTACCTGTGGAGTCTACAACCCGTTATTCCCCTTTCTCACTCTCCCCGAAACCCTTCTCTTCCGCTGCGTCCAGAAATTGATGTCCGCAATATCAAACATCTCAACGCGCTGTTCACTGGCCTCATGGCTAAACTAGACGATGCAGTTGAAACAACAAAGTCCTCACCGCCTTCCAACTTTTCATTTGAGAAGATGCGG
Organism: Sistotremastrum suecicum HHB10207 ss-3; assembly: GCA_001632355.1. Lineage (NCBI taxonomy): Eukaryota > Fungi > Basidiomycota > Agaricomycetes > Sistotremastrales > Sistotremastraceae > Sistotremastrum > Sistotremastrum suecicum. Next base: position 2,808 of record KV428394.1, on the reverse strand, counting down.
AAGTTTGCTATTGAACCTCATGTGGATGCCTTGATTCTACTGGGTCTGATAGACAGAATCTCCCTCACAACACCGGCCTGGGAAACTCCCAGAGAGCTTTATCAGTTGGGAGATTTAGAAGTCAATGTTGATAAACGTGTTTACAAGCAGTGGATCTATCCGGTTTCAGACTGGAAATCAACTCACTTGGATGGAGCTTTGTGGAGGCAGAGGGACGAATGGTACCAACGCTTGTCAACAGCATTCCCAAATTATCGCTCAACATCTTTGCGCCCACCGACTGCTCAAAAACATGATGACAATGTGCTGGAGTCCATTGTGGATTGTATCATCCAGTATCAAGGGCAGTACCAGGTGGTTTCTAATATTGGATTTGCTGCTCTTGGCTTGGTGTGGTTTAGCCAGCCGGACGGCAAGGCACGCAAAAAGTTTCTGGAGTAAGTTTTGCTGTGCTGCCTGTGACTGTTTTGCTGACAATCAATGAAGGAGGTTGAACGAGCTTGGGGAGGAGCACCCAGATATCTTTGATTTTCTGCAGGGCAGCTCTGACCAAATCGAAAAGAAGTCAAAGTCAAAGTCCAAGGGAAATGCAGGAAATTCTGGGCAGGCCAGAAGCAGTACACTGACGTCCACAAAATTCATCAAACCTTGCCTCTTTGCATTGAGCCTGGGTGCCAACATCTTGCTCAAACCCATGTTGCTCACCTCCAACCGCACACCCATTAGAGAGATTTTGATGGTCAGGGAGATGTTTCTGCTTGAATCTGTTCCGATGCTGAATGATTTTCAACAGAACTATTTCGTTCAAGATTATATTCCTAGTTATTGGGAGCAAGTGTTAGAGAACTATATGTGGTGGACAATCATTCATGTTGCCACATGTGGATCAAGAGATCTAGATGCTCATCTGGAGGTATTGCGAGAATTGGCAGGAAAAATCCCAGATCCACAAAAGCATTCAAGTCCTTTGTTGCAGTCCCGAAATGTATTGTTTGTGAGTTCCTCCACTGCTTAGACATTCTTCATTTCTAATCAAGTACAGACTTGCCAGACACAGACTCAGCAAAAACCAACGCGCGAGAATGCTCCAGATGAGACTATCTCTGAGTCTGGGCCTGTAATCTCTCAGGTCCTGGTTGCTAAGCAGGCGCAGAATTCAAACGAGACGCCGCTCCAAAACCAGGTGCCTCACCTCAATCTAGTCTCCTCTGCAGTGGACACCATCACTTTGCCCACCCAGGTTTCTCTGTCGTCTCCTTCAGATCAACCACCTCCACCATTATTCTCCCACAAGCTCCTGGCCTCAATGCCTTCAGAGCAAATACCTTCCCAAGCACAACACTCCTCAGATCCGCGTCCCCGTCTATCCAACTCCTTGGCACTGCCTGATCAGCCTCCCAACACAGACAAACACTCTGGACCACTGCTACAAATCCCCCCAAATGATCCGCCTGCCCCGTCGAGCACACCCACACCCCCCCCAGAGCAACCTGCCTCAACCCAAGGTCTGGCAGGCCCTCTTACCAACACGGTTTCTGTTGAAATCCAGCAGACAGATGTCAACAGTGACAACCGTCATGAAAATGAGCCTGAGATTGAGAAGGAGGGTGTTGAAAGAAGACAGGGAATGGAAGGAGAGAATAGTGACAAGGAGATGACAGATCAGACTTGCACCAAGGCTTGTGGAACAGGCCAGGGGAGGGTGCAAGAAACTGCTGATACCGCACGATCCTCTGAGCTGGATGTAGATGCTCCCACCTCCTTCAGCACTGGTATCCATTCATTGTCTGCAGGCCATAACTCACAAGCCCCCGCTCAAGATAATCCTAACAAAAGAAAAAGGACCGAAAGCGGCTCAAGCAGCAACATTTCGGGGGAGAGCTCATCAACTGAGAGTTCTCTTCATCTTGACGATTTTGTGCCCTCAGTTCAAGAGTGGAGTGGCTGGCATGACGAGTTGAAGTGTGGTGTTGAGACCACTGGGAATCAGTGTCCCCCAATGCATCCCCTCAAGGTCTGTAGTAGCATCTAACCTGTACGCTCTCTGTATTGACAAATATTTCAGCGAGAGAAATGGCACACCCTTCGTCTTCGCCTTCACAGTGAAGAAGACATGCATGATGAACTGATGTTTGGAAGGGATGGCCAATGTGTTGAACGCTTTTGGAACTCAGAGTTTGTCTATGTTGAGTCCACAGTATGTGCTTATTCACTGGCTTGGTGGCTCTTTTTGACAGTCGATCAGCGACAAGATTCAAAGATTGTGAAATGGATGGTCAAGAATTTGGCGCACATGAAAGACACTGACTATGCTCCGTATGAGAATGTTGACCAGCCTCTTACGGACTCTCCACTGGACAAGATTGGGCTTTTGGCATACACCAGCTTGACCTGGAAAAATCTGCGAGAGAAAACACCCAGGATCGCAGGACATGTCTTGGAAAACAATGTTGTGGTTAGTGTTCCAAGGTCCAGTTGCCGTGACCGGTGGCAACCGGCAGTTGCAACCGGACCGTGACCGGACCGCAGTTGCCGGTCGCCTAGGTTTCTGGAAAATCAGGCAACCGGCAACTGCAGTCATGACCGGTCGTGACCGTGGTCGCAACCGAGGACCCTTAAGGGTACCCAACCAGGGTACCCAGAGGGTATTTTGGGTCTCAAATGGGTGTTTATAGTGACATATCTGGTATATATTGGTCTCTATATGCATCTAACATACCATATGAGGTGTATATACAGTATATATAATATAATAATGATTAAAATACTGATAAAAGACCAGTTGTGACTGGAAAAAGTGGCCATGAC
>KV428393.1:0-14180 GCA_001632355.1 Sistotremastrum suecicum HHB10207 ss-3 | reverse complement strand
GGTTTATGCCAGTTATGACCTCAGTTGCTGCCCATGACTGGTCAGGCAACTGGTCTTTTTGTGACTGGTTACTGGACCCTGCAACCAGTTGCAGTTGCCAGTTTTGCAAAAATTGGGTCCGCAACTGGACCGGCAGTTGCCAGTTATGAGAAAAAAGGGCCAAAGTCCAGTCATGACTGGACCTTAAAACCCTAATCGTATCCTGAGACATAATATTCAAGCTATACTTCTGAAAAAATTAGACCTACTAATTGTACTTTTGAGCGCTCTGGAGTACTAAAAAGTACTCAAAAGTACAATTAGTAGGTCTAATTTTTTCAGAAGTATAAAACTACCCTTTCACACTATGACCATGAACTCGTACTCGATAGAGGCACGTATGCTGACTAGAGCCCCAATTCGAATGGACATCTAAGATCACTGCATTATAGCCCGGGGCGAGAGCCGTAACAGAGTTTGGGACGGCGAATGTTTGTATGTGGAAAGGTAGGGTCACATCATATTCACCAGACACCAAGAGTATGAAAGCTCCCCCGTCTGGGACAATAATCCAATCCCGCAAACGCTCTCCTGCTCTCATTATCCGCAGATCGCCAACGGAAGCCGGAACCGTGTCTGAATACCCCCACAGAAAGAAACGACGAGGAGCACTGCGAATGTCAGGTGCTAAAGCCCTCGGTATATGATCAATAGTGACGTGGGTGATATTGACGGGTTCGGGAAGAGCGATACCGAGTTGTCCGGAGGCACCAGTGAAGGGCCAACAGTGTCCGACTTGCGTGTTGGAATCGAGAGCCTCGTGTGGACTGTATGAGTCTGAGTCCTCAGCGGAGTGCTCGGGTCTGAAGGTGTCTGAGGTCCAGGAGGGTATGTGACTGGCTCCCCCATCGTAAAGTGCGAAATCCCGCAGTCCGACATAATCTGCCGCACGCCGTATCCAGTGCAGTTCCGTTATTCTCGTCACCTCTGCTTCGAACGAGGCCTGCATGTGATCGAGCTGATAGTAGATTAGTCACGGCTTGACAGATAACTCAAAGTATTACGCGAATGGTAAGCCCTTCGAGTTGTGAACCCCGGATATCCAGGCGATTTTCGAGCTTGTGAAGGTGTGCAGAAATGCTCTGAGCGAGCGCATAAGTTGGTGCAGGCACTAAGAGGACAGTGACATACCATCCAAACTGCGATGATTGCTATCGGGATAGCTAGGATGACGAAGCGTACTGGCCATATCGGAAAACTGGGGATCGGAACAAGTAAGGCAGATCCGGTCGATCTTGCGTTTTCGGGTGGTCCACTGGAGGATCTAAATCGATCTGACGTGAAACGAGGTGGTTTGTGACCCGCCAGCATATTTGGTTTGTGGTGGCCGTCGTCTTGGTCGTCTGTGTTCTGCTGTGGGTCCAGCGCTATGGGTAAGCTGAGTTCGAATTTCCTCCCAAAGGGCTGGGTGGCGCGGCATCAAAAACCACACGTGGATGCTACCAGTCCAAGGTTTTCATATCAGCAGACTGGACGGCCCGATCATACGCGTGGATGCGCGCGTATGATCGGAGGCTTAGAATATCATTTACCTGACCATGAGGCGCGTTGTTCTTGCACTTAGAATATGGTTCCCGATATCGGATATGGTATGAGAACAAAGCACTGTGTATCAGATGAAATCGTGCCGGATACACAGTCCCGATAGCATCGGGGGATCTGCCTCACCCGGCGGAGAATACTTGAGGGTATTTTTAAGATCCTTTTGGTATACAAGGCGGAACACACAATCGGCGGAACTAATCTCATCGGATTGGCTACGGTCCATGCGGAGTGAGACTAATGCTTGGCAGGGACGAGCCTTGAAGCTAGAAGTATGCTACACAGTCAATAAATCCGTAATCCACTGGTCAACCTCACGCCGCCATCGAAGTGCCTGGCTAAGGACGAGCTGAAGGTCCCATAGGTTAATCACTGCAGCGAGGCTGAACCCTAGAAGGAACGGAAGGGTAAAGTATGCAAACCCTGAGAGGCCTGATGATATGTCAGCTCCTATGCTACCCGACGCATATGGTCAAACCCACCTGAGCGATCAAGGCTTCGGTCGACTGGTAACGTAACGCGCACCTTGTCCGATTTAACCTGTTCGACATTTGACTCAATGTGTTCGGCCTTTGGTGCTAAAGCAGCATAAGGCGAGGCTCGATAAGCAACCAGGGCTGTGAAAGCATACCTAATTTTCCCACTTCGGTATAGGCGGCCGTCCTCCAGAGATAGATTTCACCACGTCCCTGGATATTTGTGGTACCTGAAGCGATCCAGAACGTGTCGGTTGCCGTATGATAGTAGTCCTGATCGCTAGGTGAGCGTGGCCTCCTTAAATATACCCATGAAAGGTACATACTGCGAACGCGCGTACGAATCCTAAAACGAATGAGGCCTTGTCTGTGCGATGGGCAGGAGAGGTACGCACCGGCATGTTTCAGCTTTCGAAAACAGTCTCCGTCAAACCGATCCCATAAGTTGAGGTTTCCCTGGCGGTCAGAACCTACGACAGCTTGTCCGTTGTGAACAAAAGCCGATCGAAGAGCCACGCCAATTGCTGGATCATCGGGAAGGAAACGATGCAATTCCACGCTGCTAGAATAATCGTAGAGATTGAATCCACCTTCGATGTCCGTTGTGATAAACGATTGAAAATCAGGAGAGAGCGTGAACGACATGCTGCGGCCCATCAGAGACAGAACATAGCCAAGAATATATAACAGAACTACATTACTGGGGATGGTGCGTTCCAGACCCTGATAACAGCCGTGGATAGACTATTGGAGTCTTCAACTAGTGACCATAGACTGTTATAGCTGTCGCTCAGCTATGTATCGATATGGTTGGGCTGGGGTGGAACGTACGTTATGCCGTGATGCATGTAGGCAATGAACAGTTGCTTTTGGACAGAAGCGGGCGAGGGCTCCGGCGACCAATGGATGGCGGTGACTACCACTGGCTTACCATCCGACCTACGGTCAGTCGGGGGTTTAGGAAGCTTGAGGCCAGGAACTGCATCCCATAGCATAGAGTGCGGATCTAGAAGTACTCGGAAACCTTTCCCATCTTGACAATGTATCTGAGTTTCTGACCTTTTTGGCCCCGCCAAATAAAAACGGACTCGTCTCCTGCCGTTGCCAGCATAATCTGATCATCGGTGATAGATATGAACTCCAAAGGCCATCGCATAGAGTCGGTCTCGTATCCTCGAATCTGTAGAGTATCCTAGAAGATCGAGTCAGGGATTGAACTTCAACATATCGACACACATATCACCTCCTTCTCTAGAATTGACAACAAAGTACCATCCGCTAAGCCTCCGAGGAGTTGACCGGGGCCGATCCATTGCACGGAAAGAACAGCGCATTTGGCGGTGACACGATGCAAAAGAGCACAATCAGGCAGGGACCATATACACAGATAGCCATCCTTTCCTGCACTAGCAAGCCTGCTACCGTCCGGATTGAATTGCAGGGCATTGACGGAGTCGGTATGCTGACTTGAGAGCGTCCCAAATGACTCGTAGGCTAATTTGGGGCGCACCTTATACTCGCTCATCGTAGTGACAAGAAGAGAGCCTCTGGTTACGTCATACCATATGGGCATGTCACGTATGTTACACAGCATGCAGTCATTGATCCTTTCCACATTCGCACATGGACACATAGAGTCACAAACACAACTACTTCTGTCATGAATTACTAGTGATATTCTCGGCCAATTGAACCAGGGGGAAGCAGCATGTCATCTGCGTGGAATGAATATATGAGGCCCCTTATCTCGGATTTGCAGATTCTCTCTGCCTGAAGCCGTCCTGACGGTCAGCAATCTCTCGCAGGGATACGCCTAGGAAATATCAGTATATGTGCTTGGATCCGAAGAAGAGGAACACTCAAACGATAAATTACAGGCGTTTGAGCTGGAGTCAAGGCAAATGACGCAGGCATGAAGACCTCCACTTGTTCTTTTAAAGCCATACACGGAACTAAAAACTGCAAGCCTGTATGATCCAATTTTCAGGTACTTAACGGCGTAGACTTTCTCACACAGACGTACCTCTGACGTTCTTCTGCTTAACCGTCGTGGACTGACCGACTTGGAATTTTATTGAGTGGTAATTCGTATCGGGACCTGAGTCCCTCCCTAAATCTAGATCATAGGCTAAACGGACCCATTGATCTGGCTTGGGTTTATCGCCCTCGCCCGTCTTAGTGATGCGGTATCGTATTCCTAAGTGCCGTCATTAGCTGACTAAGCCACACATCACAATCTGCGTACCTTGTTCTAAGAAAATAGGAAATTTATGCTGAGAGGACGTGGACCGGTCGCTAAATTGGGAGCTCGCAGCTTCCGGACGTGCTACGGTATCCAGAGGAAGGGGAGTACGCAGAGCAGTTTGCAGAGCAGACGGGATATCCGGAGGCAGGGGAGTTTGTAAAGCAGCTTGCAGAGCAGATGGAATGAGAGCTCTGTCTTCGAGCGCTTTCGGTGGCAAAGGAGTGGGTGTAGCAGGGAGTGGAAAAGCTTCTGCACCTTCGCTGTGTTTGACACGTGTGCGCTTGACATCGTCATTTTGCTCACTCGGATCCGCTTTGCGTTTAACCGCCGTAGCTTTAGCATCCGTAGCTTTGCCATCCGTAGCTTTGATCGCCGTAGCTTTAGCATCCGTAGCTTTGATCGCCGTAGCTTTAGCATCTGTAGCTTTAGCATCTCTTGAAGGCAAATCCCTATGTTCAACCGGTGTTACATGAGGTCCCAGCGTTATATACACGACAGAACGCACGAAGGGATGCTTATACCGGAACCCTGCTTCTCAGCTTCCACTTTCCATAGATTCCAATGCTTCTCCTCTACTTTCCAATCCCGGAAGGCTCCCAGTATCGTAATTTGCCTGCGATCCCTGATCAGCCCGTGCCCCGCGCAGAGTGGACAATCTTACCCCTTGCCCTCTGTGGAAATTGTGATGACCGAACCAGGAAATGAGAAATCAGAGGCAAAATTGCAAGGGGACTAAAAAGACAGATAGCGTGAGCCAAGGGCTTCGGCGGGTCACAAGAAGAGAAACCTACACCAGCTTCCCGAAACGTCACAAGGGTGCACTTCAGGCTATTCACAGGTGATTTGACCTCCAAACGCAAAGATGTGGGAGTCTCGTTTCCAGTGCCAGCCTCCAAGATCGCTGTGTCGAGACGAAAGATCATTCCAGCATCAGTGGGCGAATGGAAGACGAGAGGTTCGGCGGTAGAGGACAAGGTTTGAGCGCTGATGCAGTCTCAGTCCGTCATGCACAGGCTAATATCATATAACACAGCTTACATGGTTATGACTGGCATCCTCTATGACTTGAGAAGGGAGGATGCGAAGAGGGAGGCAGCAGAATCGGAGCTAAAGTGGGATGAATGATATAGCGCGTAGACGGCAGTTTCGGACGAGCATGTTTTAGGAACAAGGACGCTAACGTCGTAAGGGTCAATCGAGTTTTGATCACAGAATGTAGTACACGAGTGATGGTGGAGAGATTCGTCCGATGCTGATCATGACTCGGAGCGCTGAGCCCGGATCGTGAGAGCATCGGAGGTTGAACTGTACCGCCGTAGCCGGCCGAGACCCGATTCATCGTAAGCTCTTGTTTCCACCTTTAGCATGTCCAAGTCGGCGGGTCTGATGTGCTCGGTTCCGTTCACATCCCTTGACCTCTACCACGATGAGCGATGGCTCTCCGAAATCCATTTTCTCTGAGATTGAACACTCTTCCGCTTATCCTATCGACCTGAATTCTCAAGAAATGGCATCCGATGACCAAGATCGGACGAACAACAGTCTGTCGATCCCTGCTAAATATATCCTTGCTTGACTCGGATGAGCCTCAGAAACTCTCGCATTATATGAAGCCTACGCTATGTCGCAGATAGCCTTGAACAAGGTTGAACTTAGACAGGAATTTCGTGCCACGTTAAAGGAGATGGAGAACGATATGAAAGCTTCTTTGCGGAACTTGGATCAGCATCAGCAATACACCGATTTAGCGGACCGCCTGGCACATCTAGAACTGAGTGTACAGGCCCTCGAGGAATCGTGCGCCAAGAACGTGGGAGCGTATGAGGCACGGCTGATCTCCATCTCGGAAAAGCAAGAGCGTTATGTATGTTGTCTTATGATCTATCTCCCACTTGTGACCGAATCTTCTTATTCAGTATCTTCGTAAAGAGGGTCAGGATACCTTGCGTGAGTATGTTACGCTCGCGGCGCATAATCAAGATTGCGCGGTCCTTCGCGATTCGATGAAGACGTACAGTAGTCGCATAGAGATTGCGGAAGGCTAGCTTTATCCCATTCTCCATCTCTCGAACATGCACTCAACTATTTACCACTTAGAACGCACTGCATCCATCATCTCCGATCTTGCGATCCTAGAAAAAGCGATGAAGACCGACCACCATACTGCTCAATCTTTCTTAAAGTCCCTCCTCAATAAGTTTACATCTATCGCGTCTGTCGTACAGGCCGTGGAACAAGCCGGATCCTCTTCATTGACCGTGCTCAAGCGCCTTACAGATCAGCTGACAGGGATTGAAGCACGAGTAGTATGGCATTTCTGATGCTCGAATTCATGAAGCTGATCCTGATATGTAGGAAACGATACAAGTAATGACTGGGTCACACACATTTATGTACCTCCCTAACCGATCATCCGTAGATCCAGAATCAGAACGCCATAGACGAAGCACGGGACCAGATGTGCGACGCATTACAGTTGGGATCAGTCCAGGTGAAGTCTGCTACTATATGAAGTGCTCATTTCCTCTTCTAACCGAAAGAACAGACATGGGATCGAGAACTCCAGTCAAATCAAGAAGAACAGGACGAGGCTGAAGACCAGGACGAGGCTGAAGTCGAAGCGACCGTGAAAAGCGACGGAGATGATCCCAAGGGAATTGCTGTGGGATCCTCTGCCTCATATCGTAGACTATCAGTCAGATCCAGCCCATCAGTCAGAGTGAAGCCGCTTTATATGGTTCCTTTGATTATGGTAGCGCTCCTCTCAGCGATTCTTGCTATCTCCTTTGGACGAGGCTTTCGGTCTGTTTTTCAAACGCTCTCGGAGGTACCATCCGAATCTATCACTCCTACAATATTTCCAGTCGTTCCAGTATATCGGGAAGGAATGAGTCAGTTTCCTTCTCTGCCTCACCTGCATACGCACTGATTTTCTCCACCTGTAGGACGCTCAGATCGCATGCAGTAGAAAATATAGTAGAATACTGTATCTACTTAATCGAGCCCTGATCTTCATTTGTCGTAACATTGAGCATATTCTGCATCCACCCTTCTCGATTATAATCCGATGAAGTCCCTCGACTAGCAGCTCGATGGTATTACGTCACCCAATTCCGAACTGCAGCTCGCGGGAGTTCGGAATTTCGGAGCTGGTCGATAGCATCTTGCCATGAACCTCTCTAACACCGGAGATCCATTCAAAGCCAGAACTTGGGAGCTCACCGTGCACCGAACCGTGGACAGCGAGACAATCGAGGCGTTCATATCGAAACCAGAGCTTCATGGTTTGACGGAAGCTGTCATAGACGCAACTTTTGCGTGAAGATGTCTGTCAAATACACACTACGAGATACTGAACCCGTCATAGACCCGATACTGTTGCATCTCCTTCCTCCGAACACGAAACGCAGGAGATTGAAATCGCCATGGGCGAACAAGCTGATCTGCCGACAGAGTGCCACGATAAGAGTTCACCTCTGGACGCTACTGTGGTAAAGGCGAACGTAAAAGCCAATCCAATTCCCGAGATCTCGTAAGCTATATTACCGTTTTGCATTATAATCGCTCAAATTTCGATCAAACAGAGCTCTGCAACTCTCCGATGATGTTGACGTGTCCGGCAACGCGCATGTTGATAAAAATGTCCCCGCCGCTATTACCTCCTGCGTGCGTCCGATTTCTCACGTGCATCGTTTAATTCACTTCTGAGAAACTCTCGCAGGATCATCCTCAGCAGCTTCACTATACTAGGTTCTCCAAAGCTTATCGTGGACTGGGCAATTTGCCCAGAAACCCGATGAATTTCCAGGAGTGGTATGAGTCATTTGGATGTTGCGCTCGAGAGACCCCTGGTATCGCTCCAAATGCTAAGGGTGTCAAAGACGGAGATCTTGTTCTGCATCGCTACGGTGCGGGATCGCAAGTATGGTATCGTAGCAGCAATCGGCAATGGGTGCCTATGGCTATCGGGGATTTCCACCCTGCCAGCGGCAGATATCTCAAGTACGACCAGTACGGAGTAATCTCACTCATCAAGGAAGCGGGGGGTTCAGCACCACCGACACCTCAACGATCGGGTGCGCTCTAACCCCTTTGCCCGACTTCTTTAGTCTTCTTCCGTACAACCCTTTGTTCCATTTATGATGTTATGGACCTGGTCTTGTTGCAACATGTGCTCGGCTATCGAAGACCTTGCGATGGTCTGCGTGCGACCCTGTATTTCGGGCGACCTTCCCCTTTCGTACCTCACACTTGGCCCTACCACAGGCAATGAGGCTGGCTCGGCCGCCTGATGCGGTGTATGAAATCCGATCGCATTTCCTGGAAGGATCCGGACTTTATGCGATGATATCAATGATACCGTCGACCCCTTTCGTCCTCCAAGCAAGCACGACCATCCTCTATGGCTGACTCTCCCAAAGCCAACCAAGGTAGTCGTCATTCCAAAGCCTCCACCTATCTCTATAGCGACAGTGAGAGTACTCGTAAATCCGCGCTGTCTAGGTCCACAAGCAGTTCCGTGGCCAGTACTCCTACACGAGCCAGCCGTCGTCTTCGTCGACTCAGTCCAGAGCTTGACCCGACTGGATCATCATCTCATCCCACTCGGACCCATCATTCCGTCTCTTCTGTCGAGTCAAAATTCCAATTCGAAGATGAGCACCCCCGGACTGCAGATGTCGATGATCCTGCGGACGCTTCCGACTCTCAATCCTCCACCCGATCCTTTCTATTTCACCAAGCCGACAATCCCATCGCTTCCGACTCTCAATCCTCCACACGATCCTTTCTATTTCACCAAGCCGACAATCTCATAGACTCCATGCCTAGCAACAACGCGCGTTCGCTGGGTCAGGATACCACGGACTTTGAATTTGACCAGGCTGAACCAACGTATCCTTACAACTCGCCACATCATTCGTTCGAATTTGCGCGCCCTCCTGAGAGTCAACAGCCTCTCATGAGCGGAGGATCGGTGTCTGAAAACCCCAGTAGCTTCAACTTTGTTAGGGAAGATAACAGAGATGCGTCATCCGACTCTGTGAGATCTTTTCTATTTGGTTCGGTTGTCTCTTCCTCCGCTGGTTCTCGATGGACCTCTCCAGATCATCCAAACGGTGACATCGGTGACATGTCTGTCGCCTCCTCTGGATTTCGCTTCGAGCCGGCTACAGTACCGATCAACGGGGACGAAGGCCACGATGAAGATGACGGCGAAACTGATAACGAAGCCGAAGGTGAAGAGGATGATGAAGATATGGATGATGATGACAGTGAAGACGATGATCTTCTGCGTGACCCAGACGCTATAGCTTCCATCTTCTCCGCAGACAATTCGTCGCGCATCCCTCAGGAACCTCAAGCTCCTTCCGTAGCATATTCTCCGGCTTCCGTCCCACCCCTGCTACGTGCACATTCGAACTCTCCCGCCGCTGGTTCCGAGACTGGTCCTCCGAGCCGACCGTCCCAACGAGCAACTCAACCATTGAAGTCTCCCGCCGCTGGTCCTCCGAGACGATCATCCCATCGAGCAGCTCAACCATCTACTTTCGCGATGGAAGAAGATGTCATCATGAATGATGTCTGCAGTCGTACGACTGCGGAACCTCTAGCTTCGAAGACTGTGTCCCCAATTGTGGAGCCTCGACCCCTCTACCACGCCCGTACCACCGGGAAAGGTCTCTTGAATCGTAAACCACCTCAGGCACTATCACAGGTAAGTTTAATACATCAGTCCAACATATATTGATACCCGGTGCCTAATATATATTTCAGGCCGGTAAAGCTCGTCTCGTAGTCCCCAAAGATCATGTGGTTACCACGCCACTCCCTGCTGTCTGTGTGTCCTCGCTACATCAGGATATTAGTACTCACCGCATCTACAGGCAATCAAAGGTCCACAAACCAAATCGATGACCTCGCCGAATATTCCTTCTATCGAAACGACGGATGTGAGGGTATCCTCCCTTCTATCATGTGTTCCTATCTGATCTTGCTCTCCAGGTCATGCGTTATCTTCCTCAAGGGACGAAGGCTGGAAATCGGCCGTCCCTCCAACCCCTGCCACACGAAGCACACACTGTGGTACGGCAGCGCTTTTTCTTAATTTATCTCTCTCACATGCATACAGCCGCCTCTGACAATCGCCGACACCCCTTCCGATGCCAGGCATCGTCAACACGCAACACCACGACCTTATCAGAAGTCCTCAGCGCCGACACGTCAACACGCAACACCACCACCACCTCGTCAGCAGTCACCAGCGCCGGTGCCGGTACCAGCGCCCCGAAACCCACCACCACCACCCTCGTCCTCTCCAAGCTCAAAAGATAAGCTCTTGGAGGGTCTTCTGAAAGATATGTCGTTGCTTCGAATCGAGAATGAAAAGTTGGAGAACGCTCGAGCCGAACTGCAGCGCCGGATAGATGCTAAGACATATATATCACCCGTTCAACCGACCCCCCCTCCGCCGTCCTGGGCCAAGCCTCCATCCACGGCGGCGAAACCTCCATCTACGACGTTGAGCAAAGCGCAGATCACTATTCTCAAGGTATGCTGACGTCACCAGTGACGTCATCTGCTTTTCCCTTCTTTCGCTGACCGTTCTGAATAGGCTGACGTCCGGTGCTTTGCACGTTCCTTGTTGAAACTGCCCAATCAGAAGCTCTTGCAGCCTACTACAGCGGAAGTGAAGCAGTTCAAGGCTCATCAGAGAGGAGGGCCGACTGCGGAATACTTCCGGCTCGATTTCGTCGGCTCTCGCGGTTCTTCTTGGAATCAAGAAGCCTTCAAAGTCTTTCGAGACGCTTTCCTCCGCTCTCCAAATCATCGACATTATGTCAACCTCAACGAGGGTCCGATGATTTTGTATCGATTCAAATGCCACTTCATAGATACTCTTAAGCCCCTCTACAAAAAGGAAAATCCGAGCGAGTCACCTGCTGACTTGAGCGCCAAGGAACTGCGTAAACATCAAAGAAGTGCCAGAGATAGTCGTCGAAATCGGGTGAGTGGTGTCGAAACCAAGTTCCACTGTCGCTAAACCGATTGATCATTGCATAGCTGTTCGACCGTAGATGGAAAACAACATTAGGGCATCCAGGTCTTCAACAATATGTCCCTCTCATCGAAGCTTTAGGAAGAGAAGGTATGAGTGAGGACGAGTCTGGTCCCGAGACCGAGCATGTCGCGAGAAGCGAAGTGCCCGACAGAGTTAACAGTGACGGTCAGAAGCAATACGCGATCCTCCGTTATGCCTGGCGAAATGATCCCGTCATAATCCCCATCTTACGCACCATCGACCTCATCACACTCTCTCGCAAATTTGGCTCCACTGGTCGACCTGAACGTGGCAATTGGACTCATGTTAGGTTGCCGACGGCCCGGGTATCCACCCGCACTACCATCCAGCGTCGCCCCACGAATACCTACCTACCTTCATTCCTGGAGACCCTAACCGACCATCAGAAGGAGGATCTGAAAATGTTAGACCCGGTGCCTGTTCCTAGCATATCGTCGGAGCTGAAAGCGTAAGATATTCGTTCGATCCAAAATCTAATACTGAATATATGTCTCTAGAGAGGCCAGTCGCTTCAAGCATGTTAAAGGTAGGCCCATTTAGTCATATATCAAGCAACTCGTATCACCGCCCTGTATGTACATCGATATCTTGTTTCCGCCTATTGGCTTATGCTTCGTATGGTATATGAAAATATGCTGCACATGCAATCCAGGATTATAATAGCCTCCGGGCCGATTGTCAAGACAGTGATCAGAGCCCGATCATAAGAGCTATCATAAGACAAAACACGCCCATGAAGTTCTAAGTCAGGAACGATGCTAAGCGGCGCTAGGGCGTCTGTCCGATCAAGTACACAACTGTAGACAGGGACTCACGCCGGGCTCAACCCGCTCCTCCACCGATCGCTTAGTATGCAAGGATCCTTCTCGATAGCCTATACGATGGCCTAAACGAAGAGTGGGTCCACCATCACGCTTCCGAACGGGACTTCACGGCGCATTTTTTGACTTGCTATCTTGCGATCTTGTAACAAGACCGATGGGTATGACTTGCCCCATTAGTCTGTCAGTTAGACTCAGTTTAAGACCAGATCGAAAGGAAATGGCATAACGAAGCCGTGAGCTGAGACCCTGCATGCAAGACGGTCCCTCAAGCTGGCACTAGGCTCGCCGACCGACGTCTATCGGCCTCGTGTAATTCCATCGGGCCATCGGGTGGCAATATCTTCTTTGACTGGCGCTTAAACAAGGAAACAAGACCGATCGGAGGATATATAAAATGAGCCCGTACCTTGAAACCCACCGCGCGAAATCTGATGATGGATAGACGTGTGCGTACTAGTGCATCTCCTGCGGCACAGAATACCAGCTCTACCCTCGGATTTCGCACCTCACGTATCCTCCCACAGAACGCAGACGTGGGTTCTGTGTCTTTGAGCCCCGACGGTCGCCTTTTCGCCATATGTGGTATGTTGGTGGTATTCGATAACATGTCAACTGACTGCTTAGACAACGATCAAGACTCCGAAGGCTTCCTCGACGTTTATTCTTTGGATACCGGTCGACATTTACTGGATGTATCTACCACCCTTCGACCACTTGATTTTGCAGGCGTCCAACACTATTGCTGGGCTCAACCCTATGTTCATCCGTTCAACATTGCACTAGTCTGTGTCTACCATGGAGGCGAGATACAGTCGGTAGAATATCGTGGAGATCGGGTTAGTTAAGGATCCTCTGACACGATGTTCGCTAACTGTCATGCAGAGTGACGGTGCTTGGTGGACTGCTGCAGATCCTATTCAGGCTCACAGTACCGATGTCGCCTCAATGTGCATCGATAGAACCAACAACTATGTTTGCACCGTTGCCGAAGATGCCATGAGACTTTGGCAATTCGATGATAATTGTGAGCCTCATATCGTCATGTTGGTTGGCCTTTCCAACGTGTTGACTTATTGAAAGGGACTTTGAAGCTCGTAGCTATGGAGAAGCATGACTTCGATCGCAACGGGCGTCTTCTAGAGGGAGCTTTCTTCTGCGGCTCTCTCCTATATTTACCCATAGGTCCTAGATTAATGTGAGTTGCCTTGTTCACAGAATACTAGTTGATGATAGCTCGTGACGCAGTCGTTGTTGGGAAACTCGAGAGAGGGTCTTTGATCATCGGAGAGACATTTCCATCTTATATGATATGTGAGTATTCAAACATCCGTACTTCGCTGCTTCGTCTGACTCGCCTTTGCTCGCAGTGCAGGAACGTTTGTCTCTCCAGACGAGAAATGGATGATTGCGCTGCATCCAGGGGGAGGTGGTCACCTCTGTTCCACCCCTGATCTCGAGGATTGTAAGATCGTGCTTGGACAGAGCGAAGAAGTGCGGAGTGTGGGCTTTCTAGAAGGCTCCAGAGCTTTCATATTCGGAGACACGTCTGGGTTTATTCGCATACGTTCCTGGGAGACCTCTCAAACGCTGGGATCTTTGCCGCATCACACTCGTAAGTCATCTGATCGACTAGTTGGGCATCATGTCATCACTTTTTCGATAGGCAATGCCGTCGCCGGATCACTTGACGTGAGTATCGCTTATGACTGTCTCAATCGCTTTTTGACACCGTCGGTCAGTGTCGTACCATCGACGGCATTACGATTATTGCAAGCGGAACTTCGCGTTCGACGTTTTTTGATGAGGCCACAGTCAAGATCTGGACGAACTCCCCATTGAGCCCCCCAGCATTAGTGTTTGCAAGTCAGGTCACGTAACCGCCAAATAACTGCGACTTAGCCGTAACTTAACCATTTGTGACCTAACCATGGTTAATGGTCATGGCTCAGAGCTGGTGGTCAAGTCACAGTCAT
>KV428392.1:0-14309 GCA_001632355.1 Sistotremastrum suecicum HHB10207 ss-3 | reverse complement strand
ATAGCTGTTACCATCCTTGATAATTCATCAGAAAATACATTTTTTGAACACATTTGGCATAATACTTGACATATTATTTTGGGATGGGTTCATGGTTCAGTTCAGTTTGAACTCGGTTCAGGTGCCCAGCCAAAGACCTGAACCATGAACCGAACCACTTGGTCCCAGACCTGAACTGAACTCGAACTTGAACTGAACTCTGGTTCAGTTCAGTTCAAACCCGGTTCGGAACGGTTCTCGAACCGAACCTTGGCATCACTAATACAGTCTGCTCAACGACTCGTCCGGGACTTACAGTGCAGGAGGATTCTTATCGTACATATAGTGCAGCGGTACCCCACCGGCGTAAAGGGCGGTCATAAGATAATACCCTGCATTATCCTGAGCTAAAGATCTATATATTGCCTTTCCGACAACATTCAGAATCACGCCCCGATATCAAAGATTTGAAACTCACGGCTTCATTTTCTCGAGAACACGCTAACATAACACCTTTGAAAGGGTAAGGTTCTGCGAGCTTGGACGCTGGGTGATCAGCAAGGGCAAATTCCTATATTGAGGAGTTTCTCAGACACTTGCACGTTATCAGAGTTGACCTCCTTACGTACCAAAAAAAGTTTCCGAACGGTGGGATGCCAGCTCTTCGTAAACGGATGTGACTCGAAATATGTTCTAGCCTGAGAGCGACTCAGCCAGACGTCTTGTCTACAGAGGGCCATATCCGAGAAGACTTTCGATCCTTTATCCATTCTTTTGGAAACAGGGCCCCTCAAGGGTTCTGCGGAGATTATACAATGGACGTCAAATTTAGGCTCCATCTGAAGCAAATAAGGTCTGAACGTCGTCTCGTGAGATATTGAATGATCCACAACGAATCTCTCCGACGTACATGATGCATGCTCCGAGAGAATGGCCAACCAAAACGAGCTTGCGCTGTAGCAGATCATGACCTCCTGGTCTGCCTCGTAAAAACGTGTGTGTTGAGGCTGCATATTCCTTATATGACCCTGCAAAAATTGAATGGTGCGCCGTATGAACAGGGTAGTAAGGGACTAACATGCGCCGCTGTGATTCTTAGCAATGTCGCTGGCATTCATGACTGCGCTTTGACCATGACAAGGGCATTCTGTTCATTAGGTATTGGGTAAGTTATGGTTGACTTCGTATCAAACGTTTTTTAGAGACGACGCACCCAATGACCATGCTTCATCCACCACAACAATTTTACCAGAGGGAGTTTGGAGCGTTGAGTGGTCCTTGAATAAATTCTCGATGACAGGCTCAAAGCATTCTTTGAACATGCCGACGGCATGCAAAAAGATAAGCGAAACGCGTTGCTCGTGTGCTTTTGACCGTTCTGTGGACAATGCAGTCGTACTGGGGGTATATCGATTACCAAGGACGCGATAGGGATAAGCAGGTCTATCATCCACAACAAAAGTCTCGCGGCGTAGAGAAGTTTCCGACATTTCGAAAAAGGCCTAGGAGGAGGTTAAGAGTCACTTCGATCGACTTGTCGACAGTCCAGCTTTATATCTTCTAGCCTCGCCCACGTGTAAATAATGGACCTGTTCCTCGTCCCTGTTTCCGAACTACAAGCGTCGCGTAAATTACCGCAATTGAAAGACTCTTTTTTTTATCTGTGATGCCGCATCGTTGCCGTGAGGATCGACTCCTTGTCTAGCCCTGTTCGTGGCGTTTGCTCTTCGAGCGCGATCATCTCGAGTCCTTTCGATTAACGGAGGGAGATAAGACCCGTTCCATTAACAGGGCTCGAGGGAGAATTACTCGGAAATATGAATTGCCTTGATTGCTTGTTCGACTCAGTTGGACAAGAAAGCGTCCGCCATCCTAGCAGGGTTTCCAAAGCCCAGTGAGTGAGGCCCCACACGCGCTCTCTTTCCATCTGCGCTCACCAACGGTTGCTGTTCTCGGAAGCTTCAGCGTTGCTACTAAGTAACTTTGGCGTGGATCTGAGCCAGGATACTCGCGGCGATATCCGAGATCTAGATCTTCGTCTGAATCTTGATTCTTGACTGTCTACAATATCCGCATAGGAACGGTGCATGTAGGAACCGAATTCGGGTTCGGGAAGGACGGGGAAGATTGGGAAAACACTAATAGATTACAACTGTTGATAATATTAACAAACTCTCGAATTACATCCTGGCGACCGTTTTCGCGGCGACCGCACTGGAGCTTCGCTCGTGTCTCAAGGTTTTACCAATAGCTTTCGCTGTGTGTTGTGGATTACTTTGGAAGAACTAAATCGCACTGAGATCAGCCAAGCTCAAATGTATTTTTATTAGCCGTCACTAACCATGTGGCCACCTTGAACAGGATTTACTGTGTCGGGCCTTAGTCCCTTGCATGAAAACCACGCAGGCAAGAAGAATGCTAAACTGAGAATCAAGAAGTCAGAGCCTAAGAGAATACAGTGGGATTATCACGATACGTACAGTGATGGAGGGTTCGGATCGTATAGGTAGTGCACTGGAATGTCACTCGCATACAAGCCAGCTAGTAAATCATATCCCTCATCATCTTCGGCGACCGACACGTACATCGACTATGCAAGTTTCTTTATCAACCGTGATTTTGAGTTAAAAACGAGAGGGTGACGCACAGCTTCCTGTTCTCTTGAACAGGCCAATCTAACCCCCTTGAATCCAAAAGAACAAAGCACCGGGTCCTCCACAATCCCATTCTCTAAGAAAGTCTCTCTCGCATCACGACTCCAATGCTTGCTAATTCGATAAGTTTCGAAATGCCGTCTTACGGCATCTCGACTCTCCCATATATTATGTTTGCATAGTGATGTCTCTGAGAAGACTTTCATTGCCATGTTCCGTTCGTGGCAGGGCAAACTGAGAGAAGGTTCGGCGAGGACTATGGAGTGGATGGAGAGCTTTGGGGACATTTGAGCAATGAAGGGTCTGTGAGAATTTTAATCAAGGATCGGATCTTTGATAGGTCTATGAACTTACATGATATGGGCTCCTAAGGATTGGCCGATTAATACCAAATTTCTGGTAGAAAGATCATGTCCGCCCGGTTTATTTGTAAGGAAGACGTGTGCGGCCTCTGCATAATCCAAGAAAGACCCTATGAACATATCAGATCCCGCAGTGTGACTTCCTGAGACCATGAATACTGACAAGATAACGCCGGTCTTTTACGTATTGTGAAAGTATTGAACGCAGCACTGGAACCGTGGTTCGGACATTCTTCTCCATCATCAGGACAATGTTGTATTATAAGAAATGTAAGATGCGCACCAATTGACCAAGCTTCTTTAACGACCACCCGAACTCCACTGCGCATCTCATTTTCCCGATGTTCTTTGAAGAGAAGTTTGATAACTGGCTCAAACGACTCCTTAACCATCCCTCCAGCATGCAAGAATACCAACGACACAGCTCGAGCCTCCGAATGTCTTGCAGTCGAAGATGATGGAGGAATATCAGGATTGTGCATAGGTGTATATCGGTTCCCGAGTATTGAGTATTGATAGCCCGTTCGATCCCGATCAACGACGAACGTCTCGCAAAGCCAGTGATCCTCCACTGTCATCGAAAGTGGAAGGTTCGCATCTGCAATGAAGTCCGAGTTTGAAGTTGATTTTGACATGGCAGCAGGATAAAGGGTCACTGATTGACGAAGCCTGGGGAATTGACAGATTCAAGTTCTCCGGACTCAAACTTGACGATGAACTCGAGTTCAGGCGAAGAGAATCGGAAAGATAAAGATCGTTATCCATATGGATATGCTACTCCGAGCTCTTAAGCAAGGGGGGAGATGGTGCGTCATCCCCGAATACGCGTCACAGGGGACCCTAGGATGCTTGGAAGAGAAATTCGACGAATGGAGTGAAGTGATGATTGGTCGCCAGCGCTAGCCTTTTCAGTCGTGTAGCTCATCTCAGTAGCAGTGTTAGGTGAGAATGTTGATCCTATTCGAGGGACGAGTGCGACGTTTTGGAATCGAATGAGGCAAGGAGTGAGGTGGTTGAGGGAAACCGGGAATACCCGATATCTCCATCTGAGAGCCAAAGCCGAACAGGAAATTGAATATGAGGATGCAAATTAATCGAAGACGACCGCAGTACTACCAATGACAATATTTTGTACCACTCATTACCTTCTGAGCTCCCATAAACTCGGAAATATGTCAGTCATATGTTCTAGACCTCGAGATGGAAGTCCAGAATCCAGATAAGTCGTCATAAGTATCTATTAGAATCGAGAATAATAAGAGTAATATCAAATAAAGATATATGTGGGTCCATAGGACTGCCTGCCTTCGATATAATCAGTGAAAGACTTCGATGGCAATGAGACACACTCACAGATATACTCTACTCAGAATCCGGATACTCCCCAAGATTGAACATATACCCAATAACAGGCACCGAATGATCACCTTTCATCAAGCGTCTATAAAGCGCCCTCTCTTTGCCCTTCATCGATGTTCTCTCCTCGGCATACTCAAACACCCGCTCACTGAGCATCACATCCCACAACTCCAAAGGCTTGGCCCCAGGCTCAAGCAAAAGGATTTTATACACCAGTTTCAAGTTCTTCAATTCGATCCCGTCAAGGCAATTGTGGAATCCATAAGCACGTTCACATATATCCTTCCCGATAACGTCCTCGGCGAGTAGATAATTTTTGAGGAGCCATACGGTGTTATAAATAGGGGGATCTTTAGTCATCCATCCCTCAAATTCCCTGCAGATGGGGAGACGTTCTCGCGCTTCCTTGAATCCTTTTGAATCCATCAAAGAGACCATCGATCCGTTCACTGGGGCCTCCGAGACTTCTTCGCAGGTGCACAGATGCCTGGCGATATATCTTCGAGAGCTCCTTCGCACTTGCTTTGTCGCAGACGACATAGCCGAAGCGGAGGTACATCTCTGGCATGTCTGGGAGAGGATCGATACAGTATATGCAATGAGGCTGAAGTAGAATTCGCATGTATGGCGGCGGTTTGGGGGCCAGTTCATGGATATCGTTTGAATGACGCTTGTGTCCATCTCGTTTGGATCTCCACCCATTCGACGAAATGATTCTCTCAGGATTCGACCGTCTTCGCCTGGGAGTTAAGGAAATTTGCCTTGGTTTGGATTAGGATTAATCCAGGATTTATGCTTGAGGAAGAACGAATAATGCGGAGATAAGCGTCGCTCTTTGAGTGGAATGGAAAGGTATTTCTTCTCAATATTTCGAGAGACTGAATTTTCTTGAGCCCATTTCCACAACGTCGGAGCGTTTACGTCGAATTTGGTGACCATTTCTGAATAAACACCGAGTAGCTTCTTTGACTGGGTAGATCGATAGGCACGAGATTAAACCCGTAGTGCTCTCGCGTGTATCGTTCGAAGGGGATCTGCTTCTTCTTAATGTCGAGCATCAAGCGATCGGCAGATGTAACTTCGCGTCCTGGGTTTCCACATTCCAGAATGTGAGCCACCCAATCTTCCTTCTGGCATTTGGAGCTACAGTAGGGTTCTTTGGCGCAGCCCGTGCATTTCTTTTTCGTAGGCGTCGAACAGACTGCACAGGGGCGTGCATCCGGCATCGCTCGAAGATTGAGGAGCTACACGAAGGCCTGATTTTTAATTGCTGGATCTATCAAGCTGATTGGCAGTCTGATATGGTGAGCCCATTGGAAGTTAGCGCCAAAGTGCTCACTAGCAAGGACGAAACGGAATCAACTTTGGCGGACTTTGAAATTTCTAGAGCGCTTCAGTCTGACCATTTCTCAAGGAAGCGCCGGTCGAAAATAATTTCTGACAAAGGAGTCATCTGGCTGGCCTCACCTCTGCCTCGTCTTGACCACCACATCGTCCCACAATAAATTTTACAGTCTGCCAGGTCCCTTATCCCCCATGGCCTCGTCATCATCATCATCACAAGCGCAACCAGCCGTTGACCCGCGCATCGTCCTCTTCGCTCGAGGAGTAATCGCTATACTGGACGTATGGCCCGCCTTGCGCCTAGCCGTCACAGAGTCCTGGGGTGGCGCAGAATCAGCCGAAAAAAGGCGATGGATGGCATCTATCCTGATCGACCCATTCGAAGAATATCTCAACACCCCCTCTGTCAAAAAAGACATCACAGTCCATGCACCTGATGCAATCTATATCGAGGAAATGCTGTTGCAGGTCATGGACGACGAATTTGGAGCTGTGATTGAAGATGGAAGTGCGGAAAAGGTTGCTAAGGACGTTGTGGGTCTCTGGGGGAAGATTTTGATCTCGAGAGTCGAGGCGGAGAAGGAGGTCGGGAGGTTGGAGAGTGTGCAGGAGGCGTTGAAGAAGAAGAAGGTCGAGTTCCAGCAGCAGGTGGCAGATGACGACGATGAATGGTCTGATGAGGACAGTGGCGATGAAGAAGGCGACGAAGATGAAGAAGACGGAGAGGCACCGATGCTTCTTGATGGCGCGAAGAAGGAGAAGGAGAAGGAAGAAGACCAAGTTGATGAAGATGGGTTTACGACTGTGAAGAAGGGCAAAAGTCATCGATGAAGGTCATTAGTTCTGATCTTCTCTCCGGTCATTATCTGACGCTTTCCTAGATGCTTTGTTTCAAACCTAGAATGATATTATCTCATCTGCATGTCGCTATCTTGCATATAATTCACCGCCCTTGACGAGGCTCTATTCATTATCGCCCATGATGCAAAAAAGCAATGGACGGTAAATCAGTACCGGTCCCCATCTTCAGCATCCCTTTCATGATGCAACTAGTATCTCCATACCCTTGACCCTTGCACTCAGGGCGTGAAGTATTTAATCCCGACCACAAGAAGACAACTCGTCACCAGTACCTCGATCGAACACGCAACAAATTCAGTCGTATTCGATTTTTCGACCTCCATTCTTGTGCATTGTAGCGATGCTTAGAGGTCCGTGTCGATCCCATCACGCTCTTGAAGACTCGTTGGAACACATTTGACACTACATCCAATTATTTGAATATTCCTAAGAAACGCGCACAGCTTAAGACAGAAAGTAGAGTATAAATCCAGCAATTGTTTCCTATCAAATTCAACGTCTACTACGGTCGTACTATTTCTACGACTGCGTGACTTAGAAGCATTCTGCAAGAAAGAATAAGAGTGAGTAAATAGAATGGGAGGGGAAGGGGGAAGGTTACGCACTGCGGTGAACAATACCAGGACCAGACTCGTCGTATTCCTGCTTCGAACACCAGAGATTTTGGAAAGTAGAGAGAGAAGCTACAGCCGCTCGTTAGTCAAAAGTTCCGAGGATGTATTATTAAACGTACCCAAGATAGATCCACCGATCCAGACGGAGTACTTTCGTTCGGGAGGAGCGACGATTTTGACCTGTAGATCTTCCGTCAATAATGCTGCAAGAAACATTGCAGCGAGAGACACCGACCTTCATGCTGCTTGGTGACAAGCTGGTGAGTTCCTTCTGCATACGGTCGGCGATACCGGGGTACATGGTAGTACCACCAGAAAGCACAACGTTGCCGTAAAGGTCGCGACGAATATCAAGATCACACTTGAAGATGGAGTTGTAGCTAAAAACCACAGGTAAATGCCACGAAATGAAATAAAGATAACAAAGATAACGCACGTGGTCTCGTGGATACCAGCCGCTTCCAGACCCAAGAAGGAGGGCTGGAAGAGCGCTTCGGGAGCACGGAAACGCTCATTGCCGATCGTGATAACCTGGCCATCAGGAAGCTCGTAGCTCTTCTCCAGGCTTGAGCTCTGAGCAGCGGTCTGCATTTCCTGCTCGAAGTCCAAAGCGACGTAGCACAGCTTCTCTTTGATGTCACGGACGATTTCACGCTCGGCGGTGGTGGTGAAGGGGTATCCACGCTCCATCAAGATCTTGATCAGGTAATCGGTAAGATCACGGCCAGCAAGATCCAGACGGAGGATAGCGTGGGGAAGAGCGAAACCCTCGTAGATTGGGACAGTGTGGGTGACACCATCACCGGAATCGAGAACGATACCAGTAGTACGACCGGATGCATACAAGGACAGAACGGCTTGGATGGCGACGTAGAAAGCGGGAGCGTTGAAAGTCTCAAACATGATCTGGGTCATCTTTTCCCTGTTAGCCTTAGGGTTGAGGGGAGCTTCGGTCAAAAGCACGGGGTGCTCTTCGGGGGCGACACGCAATTCATTGTAGAAGGTGTGATGCCAGATTTTCTCCATATCGTCCCAGTTGGTCACGATACCGTGCTCAATAGGGTACTTGAGGGTAAGGATACCACGTTTGGACTGGGCCTCGTCACTGATCGCGATCGATTAGCTGAATAATACTAAGATAGACCGGATTGAGCGTACCCAACGTAGGAGTCTTTTTGCCCCATGCCCACCATCACACCCTGATGACGCGGGCGACCAACGATAGAGCTAGGGAATATCTTTCAATAATTACGCGAGAGCGTTTTGGATAAGGAACTCACGGGAAGACAGCTCTGGGTGCATCATCACCTGCGTTTCATTAGACTCAACGGGTTTTCATTCGATCATAGTCGATCTTACCGGCAACTACATCCAGGAAGATCGTTCAGCATCCGGAAATCAAAATAGCAGTACAAAGACGACTCACAGCCAGCTTTGCACATTCCAGATCCATTGTCACTGGAAGCAAGCAAATAAGCTCGCCTGCTGCGCATAAAACTGAGGATAGACGTACATAACCTGATAACAGAATGATTAAGACGTAAGTCGCGTGAAACGCGTTAAACTCACGAGAGCGGCAACTTCTTCTTCCATTTTTGTTCAGTCTAGAAACAAGGGTGGTATAGGTAAAGAAAGAGAAACGAGACTTGTAGTTGAAGGTCGTAAGAGGGTTTGGATCAGGCGGCTGTGCGGTACCTGATGCGAGCTGATGCTGCGCGGAGTTTAAAGCGACTGTTTAGGGCAGGCTCGAGCAACTTGTTTGGATTTGCCCTAACCCTGCTTCCTAATCTTTCTCCAGTCGGCAATTACTGAGCCTGATTACAACGCTCTCACATATATACAAAAGAAGAGTCTTACTCTGCAATCTGACTCTGATGTCTCATTTCCTGGGAAAACTGCTTATCCCTTCCATACCCCATGCGCAAGCCTGGTCACCATGGGAATATCGTCTTTTTCATAAAGCCGAGCGAGACCATCTCGCAAACTCGTATGTGCCTAGCGCTTGAGAAAGCTACCAGATACCTGGAGAGCTGCCTGGAGACCATGAGAATCTTGGCGCTTTCGTTGTGGTTCCGCAATTTGGCTTTCAATTCAAAGAAAGAAGTTTCGGGGATGAGATCGACTCTGCGTAGGGGGCCGAACGTGTGTTCTGTCGGCAGCCTCTTTGATGACAAGGCTTATTCGTAGCAATCTTGCAAGCGGTCTATGAAACCCGAATATTCCATGAATTCGCTTGCCATGATCTTGATTTGGAAATTCCTTGTGATCATGTTTGCACGACTGTCCGATTTGATTCCGCCTGCTGCTGCAGTTGAGAAGTTCATGCGCGCAAATCTCTTTTTTTTCAGCCTTGATCTCATGGCCCAATCAAGCTAACCTTCTGTCACTGGCTGGTTCATTTACGCTCGCTCGATGCGTGCCTGAAGCTGATCGCAGGATCGTCGGCCAATTATGGTTACCCGGTCCGATCATAGTAACGACTATGAACACGCTATATTACTTTTACCCCTTGTAACAAGATCCATATCCCAACGTTCTCCCGGTTTCTATCCTCAAAATCCTATATAAGATCAACGGGCATGCGGGATGATCCCCAACTTTTATTTTCCTCTTTCTTTTCTTCCCCTTCATTTCATTCCTTTATCCCCTCCTCCCATTATCGCTCGCCACTATGTTTTCATCTTTGTCCTTTGCGCTTATAGCGCTGATGGTAGCCAGTACAACACACGCATACTGGCTCATGGGCATTAGTGAGCTTCACTGATTTCTGTTCGTGATCCCGTCGGATGCTGATTTTTTCGTCTAGATAACTTCATAGCTTCCGAGCGAATGGATCCGATCGTTTCCCCCAATCAAGTTTCCTCGCATGCCCACACCAGTATGTTGTTTTTGAAGTAAGAGACAACCCAACTAAGCATACGCCGCAGTCTTTGGCGGTAGCAATTTCGGCTTCAACGTAACCTCCGCTCAACTCCGGGCAAGCAAATGTACTTCTGTTCCCATCCCTCAAGACCACAGCAACTACTGGTTCCCTCATCTCTACTTCCAGTGGAAGAACGGAAGCTTTAGCAGCTTGTCTGGTGGTGCAGTTGTGTACTATCTGTTCAGCGATACGCCTGGAACCACAACGGCCTTCCCGGAGAACTTCCGCATGATCACCGGCGACCCTTCTTTGAGGACTTACAATGCATCGTCGTACGCCCAGCAGGCAGTCACCTTTTTATGTTTGAACTTCGACGGAACTTCTACTCGATTCAACCAGCTCCCTGCCCAGGAGTGCCCTAGTGAGTAGTTCGACAGATTTCATTGCTTCTTATCTGACAAGCTATGGCTGTAGGCGGTGTTCGTGCCCAGATTGTAAGTGATATGAAGTTTTTTGTGCCCGAGGACTCGAGCTAAGGGGTCTTCAGAATTTCCCGATGTGCTGGGATGGCAAGGTACGGCTGGAAGCGTATTTTCAACGCATTTATACTCACCGCACTGTTCGATCAGAACGTCGACTCTTCGGATCATAAATCGCACGTCTCTTTCCCTTCCGGCGGTCCTGACTCTGGAACTTGTGGTGGCGCTTTCCCGATCACTCTTCCCCGTGTATTCATGGAGGTAACGTTTTATCTAACTCACTCCCAGATGGGCTCTTACGTGCTCCTAGGTTTACTGGGCATCCAACGACTTCGACTCTGTCCGCAGCCAAGCCATGAACCCATCCCAACCTTTTGTATACGCAAACGGCGATCCGACCGGGTACAGTTACCACGCTGACTTCTACAACGGATGGGACATCCCAACTCTCCAGAAAGCTGTCGATAACTGCCACTGTAATCCTTATGGAGATCCTACTTGCTGCGTCGACGCTGGCATCTTTGACTTCGACCAGAAGACGCAATGCCACATCACTCCTCAAGTCGATGAAGTCGGTAAGTATCTGTGTTCACACTATGCACATTCGCCCTAAGACCTCTTCGTCAGTGCTTGGGACACTTCCCAAATTGCCCGGTAACAACCCAGTGACCTACACCGCTGGCACTCCTCCCCCGTCCACTGCCGCTCCTCCCGCTATCTTGTCGCCACCCACTGCGTACACAGGCTCATCCCCGCCTCCCGGAGCGTGCACACTCAGCGGAGGCGCCGCGATCGTACCGTCAGCCAGCGGATACGGTTATACCGGCTGCTACGTCGACGGCTCTCCTCGTACTCTCTCGAACACTATCCAGCCTGCAACCAAGAACGTTGAGTCCTGTTTGGCGCTGTGCAAGAGCGCGGGATATAAGTATTGTGGTCTTGAGTATGGCGGTGAATGTATGTCTTACTGTTCCATGGGAGAGTCTGGCGCTGACGATAAATTAGGCTACGGTGCCAATTCGTTGTCTGGAAGCGGTCGTGGAGAGACTGATGATGGTCGTTGTTCAATGGCTTGTACTGGTGCCCCGAATGAGCTTTGTGGAGGTCCTGACGGACTATCATTCTGTATGTCCTCCGTAAAGTCTCGGCTATCACATCAACTGACTGAGCTTGATAGACACACTCGGCGGCTCTGTGAACATCACACAATCCTGCACTCGCTCAGCCACCGTTGGCGGAGCTGCAGTTGCCCCGCCTCCCCCAGTCTCTTCACCTGTGATTGTCTCTACGTCGACCAAGACCACTTCGACCACTTCATCTACCTCCACTTCTTCGAAGACAACCTCCTCGGTGAAGACCACCACGTCTTCGTCCAAGGTTAATTTGGGCACAGGAAATACGTCTTCGTCTTCGTCGTCTCACCCAACGGCCTCCTCGTCCGTAAAGGTCACCACTTCTACTTCTAGTTCCACCTCTCACACCACGACTTCCACGCCTCCCCCCAGCGGCTCCTCTGGCCAAGAAGAGATCGAAGTATACACCACCACCGTCGTTCAGCAAGTCTACATGTGTCCCGTCCCTACCTCCAGTTCAGTCACCACAACCACGAGCAGCAAGGCTGCTACGCCGACTCCGATGAAAGCTTATCGTCGCCATGCGAGTGCGGCTTCCAAGTTCTATGGTCGACAATTCTAGTCTAACCATTCCATTCCTCATTATCCGGGCATGCAATGCCGCGCATTGCCGAGTATGTCCGCATCGATCTTTTCCCCGTACAGAGCGCTTGTGGCACCGGTATGCCATATAGCGCTGCCATACCCTTGCTTCCAGTTTCACTCTCGATTTCTCTGCTCTCTCTCGGTTTCTTCAACATACCTACTGGCCGCGACTTGAGCGTCGTTGCGTCACGTCATCCCGAGCTTTTGGTTTTCGTCTTACATCAGTGATCAGTCAATCTCTCTCAATCTCAATCTTTTCTTTTTCGTTCCTTTCATTTCACTGTCGTTATCTCTCGCCCCTCACTCATATTTCCTTCCTGCTACGCTCATCTGCATCCCATGTGGGTGCTTTGATCTTGCAGGCAAGCCTGCATCATTAGCTAGTAACACATTACTTGGCTAGTCCAGGTTTCTCATGCACAATCATGTTAGTTGCTAGACTAGGCTAGCACGTCGTATTCCCGGATAAATGTCATCGTTGGTCATGCATAAACACTTTGATCGATTTCCTGAGCCATTTGCAGCATAGAAGATCGGTGCGCGAGTGCTTTTCGAAGGCTTGGAGGAGAAAGTAGAAGCTTGGCAAAATTGCTGAATTCACGATTGCTGGATCGCGATCACATAGCAAAAGCTGAGAGCACTGAGGATGAAGAGAGATATTGCATAAATGGATGAATGTAATGCTAGATCAGATGTGAGAGTGAATTGTTCTTTGTTTCTTTGCCCGAATGAAGATCAAACTGATGAACCAGCGCTATATGCAATATCTGCAACCCAAGATCAACAAAAGTCGGATTGGATAATCAATAAGCGCTCGTACCGTCGTTCACCGAAATCTCCCAGGCCCGGGATGATGTACGCCTTTTCATTGAGACCTTTATCAATCCATCCAGTGATCTTTATACACACGTAGTTAGTGTCAGTTGTCGCGACAGGCACATCTTTAATTCTACGCACGACTCGGAGTTGAGGATACTTTGAACAAAACGTATTGAGACCCTCAGGAGAAGCGATCTATAAATGACGGCAATGATCAGGCCCCTTTTGAGCTGACCATAATATAGCAGGCATACCAAGTTAATAAAGATGATCCGGTTCTCCGGAACGCCGTGCTCCAAGAGAACTTCAACTGCTTTCATTGCAGACCCTCCCGTGGCTTCAGACAGAATAAGAAACATGAATGTGTTCACGCAAAACGTGAATCACCCAGCATGGGATCCAGTAAGAGACAGTAGCGAGACGCAATATCTTCCGGGAGCTGCAGACACGTTTTTCGTACGCATGTCGATAAGGACGGCAATGTCACTGCTTACTTTGGAGTAGAAGAGTTTTGGTTTGGCCGTCTCTTCGTCCTACAAATGATCTCAGTGACAGGCCCCTGATCTACTGGGAATCACTCACCCGCTGAATCAAGATCTTCCCAATTCTCACACTACGACATACCTCCCTCAGCCCCGCCTCCATCGCCTATTATTAGAAAAAAACCATAAGGATCAGTCACTTCATTCTGCGGAGACACTACAGGTCATTCATATCCACGCACCTCCCCAGCTCTCAAAATTGAGACACCACAAATCTTCCCTTCAAAGCCGACTCCTTCATACGTAGCACCAGTGGGTGTTTCCACCGTTTTAGGTATCACAGGGAGGTGATTAAGCCCTTCTTCCACGAGCAATCGAATGATACGATCAGTGTAGAAGATAAAGTCGCCCCTGTTGGTGTCTTTATCGCGGATGATCGTATACAGTGCCTCCAGCTGAGCAGTTTGCGGGAGCGTGAATACAGAGGGTGGGAGGGTAGCCGGCGAGGTTTGAGATGTTGGTGGTAAAGTAGTCATTTTTGAACTTGGTACAACGTTGTTCCAAGAGTTATCGGAAAGGCACTGGATATATAGACACAGCGGGCTGGGGACATTTTTGACAGGAAAAAACGCTGAATAAACCATGAGGCGTGAGTAGTTTAGGGCAGGGTTTTCCCGCTGACACAGGGGGCGCGGACATATATCCGCAGTGATTGTATGCTGATTATACGCTGAATTCCTAACTTTTAGACTCAGAATAAACTCACTGATTGTGG
>KV428391.1:0-14371 GCA_001632355.1 Sistotremastrum suecicum HHB10207 ss-3 | reverse complement strand
CATCGCTACCCTCCCGCAGATCAACGTGACCCACCTTTCCATCTCCAATCGCTGTAGGCCTGGACCACGCGACCCTCCTACCGCCTTATCTTCTATCAATGCCTCGGAACTCTTTGCCGAAGTCTTGACAGCCTATCCGTTCCTTACAGACCTCGAACTCATTGGTTATCTGGACGAATTCATCGACTTGATGTGCAACGAAGGCGGACTTCTTCTTCCGAGCCGACCGCGTATCACGATTCGGGCGTTCAAACAGCCTGAACAGGTTGAAGATTTCTTTTTCGATCTTATGCGTTTGGAGGCTGCCACGGGATGCGAAGTCGAGATTCATTTACCCGCTCTTGTGGCCCGCGGTATATTCGTATGATCCTTTCTTTGGACTCCTTTCATGATCCTCTTTTCACTGCGCGCACCTTGCATTGCCTCTTTTAATCATCATTAATCATTGTTTCTCGATCGGTCTCTATTATTTCGCCTTTCTTCTCTTCCATGTAGCACAATAGTTTTGTACTCTCTTTCTTTCTTCCCTCCCAATTTGTATCGTAGCGCCTCGTGACATCAGCATGAATGGGCTTTTGCAAGCCTGAACATCTTCAAGACAAATGTGCATAATACTCAGCGGTTTGGCCGTGCGCACGTGTTCGCGGAGTGTTCGTGGTCGTTACTAGACCAGGAATGGTATCTTTGCCAGTACAGCAGTTCAGCCATACCCCAGAACGCTCGTTTGGCCGATCTTCCAGTCATGACTGTCTCACAGATTTAAAGCCTTTCTCTCAATTCGTTGCCTGGTGTCCATAGCGCTGACGGTGAATCAGCGTGAATGTCTCGCCCCATGGCCAAGCCGGTCAGGCACTGCTTTTGTCTGACGATATTCATCGAAGTAGGTCGTTCTATAGATCTAGGGAAACAGGCACTTGTCTTGGCCACCTCTCTGCGCTTGACTCTGATGAATTCGGACACCTTCAGCTCGTCCATTGATCTTCCATACTCAGAATGTCAACTCCCTTCACATTAAAATAAATACTATTTGAGAGATTCACGACAGCGAGCTCAATAAATACAAGCATGACTTAATTTACGCCCGCGAATAAATAGCATGAGTTATCTCCACATCAACCAATCGAATGTCGGTCGTCGTGTGATGGTCGGAGTGAGCTCGACTGAAAACCATGAACATCATGAAATCCGGTAATACCGTCGAATTCCCTGAGGATCGGTAAGCTGGTGGTTCCGCGCATCTCCCTCTCCATGAAATGCAGCTGTCCACGAAGCATTTCAACATCTTGCTGCTGTGAACTATGATGAGGATCATGATCAGAATGCAGTTTGGCCTGCTAAAGCGACCACCTACGCAAGCAACATTCGTTCTTGTCTGTGAACAAGTTAGAGAAGGAAAGACTTCGTACATCCAGAATACTCACCTCATTATATCTGCGGCTTTATACATCACATTAGCTTGAGTGCCATCGGTTCTCTCGGTTGGGTACCCGCGCACCCTCAATTGATCCTTCACGCGGTTGAGAGAGTCATTTCGCCTATCCTTGCATCTCCTTTCGATTTGGAATCGCCTCGGTCTACCTGTTCCTCGTGTCGCAGTCTGAATCGAAGGACCCGTGTTTTCCACAGTAGACGCGGACGACGAAGATCTACGCGTTTGAGAAGGGTCATGAAACTCCATCATGTCTAAAAGCGCCTGGTTAGATCTAAAAACCGACATGAAGGTCATTTGACTAACCGGGCGAAACATCGTAGTGTTGCTGGGGCGAGAGACGGAATTGGTCATCCTGAGGCGGGCCGGCATTATCATAGCTCGGAAGAAGATAAGCTATCTCAGCCGGGCCGGCAGAGACAGCATCATGAAAAGCTCCGATGAGCCTCGCGGGTGACTGAGATCTCTCTTCAGCAGCAGCAGCGGGCTCGCGATAAAGCGTACGGAGATTTCGAGAGGGATCCATTGGATTGGGCACATACCCGTCGTCCTTTTAAAGGGTGCGGATTATTATCATCAATTTCATATTTAAACTTGCGCGACTTACCGTCCGTAGTATGATAGACGCGGGTTCCCGTTGAATTCCTGAATTCTTGATACTGGGATCAAAGAAGATCCGATTAGTCGTCCATGGTCACGCTCGATCGGATAGGCACAATCAATATCGTGGTTCAGAACGCACAAGACGATACTGCCTCAAGTTTAGCTGGTCGTTACTTGTGAGAATTGAGGAATAATGGCGCAATGTATGATCCGGGCCTCCACGTGAATAATAACTGCCTCTTCATTCAACAGTGAGCACCGCCGATCGAAAGTTGTGAAAGAAGTTGACGCACTCACGACGTCAGGTCCAATCCGTGTCTGGTTAGTTCTGGATGAAGGCGATCTGGTTAGTGGGATCGCCAGTACCCCAAAGAGCCTTCCTTTCGTGGCCGACAATTTTACTTAAGGGTAGTTGATCTGAGTCTGATGCAGTGCCACACACACACGTGAGACTGTCACAAAGCACTGCAGAGAGCGCGTCCGTGTGCGATGGACAAAGTACTTAAAGTACAAGACGTCCGATTCCGAGCGTAAAAGGCAAGTCCACGAGGTGTTGCCGAGGCATAAATTCAGTAAGGACACCGCTATGCCACGTGCTTTCATCGGAAAATTATCATCATTTCGGTGGCATCAAATGGAGGTGTCGAGGATGATGATCGATGATGGAGCGTGTTTAGACGTGCACTGCATCAGTGCACTTGTCGAAGAAGCGGGTTCAATTTTTCAGGAACGAGGGACTGCCAAGCTGCCGGGACCTATGGTTTCTCAAGCCAGGCGCGCAGCTTGAATGGAACCTCGCTCTGGCGCGTCTTAGGAATTTCAGACGCCATAGATCTCAAGATTGTTGACAGCACTGAGTGGCCTAGCTCTTTACGCGCCCAACTGCCAGCAACATTGGCGCCCGTCATAGACGATCTGATAGGGTCATGGAGAGACAGTTGAGTCTGCAAAGTATGAGCATGTTGAGAGTCCCAGTTTATATCCAGTGTAAATGTGTGCTCCTTTCGAATCCACTGTGAATCGATGGATCAAAATCTAAAAGAGGAGAACTTGATCACACTCAGGCTGCAGGTGTGATAGAAACATAGGATAGAAAGAATAGGCATTTCTCAATCTCTTTTCAAAGAGCCTGCACTTCGATATCCTTCCTCCGTAGCTTTCGTCTGAATCGGAGAACTTGTATGACTAGGCAGCCTGAGACAGCATTACCGGAAGACTTGCCGGAAGACGAAGTGGTGAAGTTGAAGGAAGTGTACCTTACTTCGGAGATAACGGATCGAACTATCCAGAACAACCAGACATGTTTTCCGGTTGCCGTCGAGTTCGTCCTCTCCAGCCATGTCCTCTGTTTCAACAGCTCAACATTCTGAAAGCCCAGCCACGACTCACTCTCCTTCCCCTGCCCCATCTTCGTCTTCCGTGCCCCACAAGCCCAAGCCAATCAATGTTTTCTCAAACGATGGCTCATTCTTGGATCGGCTCTATCGCACCAAGAGGGTGATTCATTTGTGTCTGTCCTTTGTATCCTGAGCAAATTTGCTAAATATGAAGATGTCCGTAACAGGAAGAAGAAGAGAAGAAGAAACAGGAGGAGATGCTTTTGAGGTGGGCTCACTATCCTAGAGCGTTTCACATTGTCTGACACTTTGATCGTGATCAGGAAACGTAACTTTGATGAGCGCTTTGTGAGTAAATCTTCCTTGCCAGTAATGATTGCGGCTTACCGTTGGAACAGAAACGAAGAGGCAAGCGTCCTGCTCCAACTACCGAGACCGAAACCACTACCTCCGAAGAACCTGTTGCGAAGAAACCAAAGTCTGAGGTTGAGAAGCCACCCAGTAAGTCGGATAGTCTTCTACGTCAGGATATCATTCCTCATACTAAGTAGCCAAGTATGAGCAAGACGTCAAACTATACACCGAGCACAAAAGCCTTAAAGACGTCGGTGCAGGGGTCAGGCCACTTATCAAGTAGTCTGGACAAGGTTAACAAGTATTGCGTGTAAGCCCTTTTCTGTCCGAGTGCCATCTTCCGATATGGCTGTTGACGCTATAGAAATGGATTGAACAGGAAACTTCATCCATGCCGGCTTACGGACTTTCAGCGTTGTTTTTCCCCCGACTCAGATTTCGAATTTCGTCTATTTACTGGTGACGATGAGATGGTATATTATTACAAATGTTCGAAGGCTCCGTCCTTGTGTAACATACATGGCGTATAGCATTGAATGGAGAAGACAGCATTGTAAAAAGAGCGAATATAATATTGATTAATCCAGCATGCATCCTAGGGTATAGATTATGCTTCTGCGACGCGATAGATCTAGCAGACATGAGTATCAGCCAGCTGAAAGTACAATAAAACGAACCTTGACTGTTCCTGCTTTCAAGTCATTTAGGCGATAGCTTGCTAGCTCAACAGTCTAGGATTAGTTACTTATCAGTGCTGATATCCTGAAGTTGACACCATGGCTTACCTGATTCCCCACATGCTGATTGGCCTGATAAACCCTTAACTTGTGCTTCTTTTGCTCATACTCGTTGATAATGCCACAGGCTGGTTGATCATTCTTTCCAATCCGGGTATTATATGTCTGTAACCCCTTTCGTCCATGGAAATGGCAGTCCTCAAGAACGACCACATCGCCCGGCAAAATGTCACTGACTCGCCGGGTAACGGAGCTGACCGTTTGGGAGTAAACAAGATGCCCGTAGACAAACGGCTCAGAGGGCGAGGCCGCAGATGGAACGTTTGACAAGACGCTGTCTACGAAACCTTCAAATGATCCATCACCGATGAGCGCAGACTTGGATCTAGCATAGAGAGCATTTGAGACTGAAAGTATTTGAGTACCGACTTTGCCCCATATTGCCATAAGATCGTCGGCAGATGGTTGAGGTCGTGAAGCGATTGAACGTGCGCGTGAAAGTCCTTGAGGTGCCGCTGACGATGGACCGCGCACGGTGCCACTCTCTTGAACAGCTCCATAAGAAGTCGAATCTTCGGACCAGTGAGTGGAAGTTGACAAGCTCATGTCAACATCCGCAGGAGAGAGGTCCAGTGAGCCACTAGGTATGGAAGGAAGCTCCCATTGTGATGATGCGATTGTGCCCGTCTCGTTATCGGAGATACGTGAGGGAGGCACCAATGATCGACTGACATGTGAGCTCCTTGAACTGCGAGGTGGAGGAGTCAGCGGGGCTTCATCTTCTACCATCACAAAGTCAGAAGCAGGGGTGGGTACATCTCTCAAAGTAGGAGATGTGCGACTGCTGTCCGTACTAGGTCGGAATTCTTTGTTCGCAGGGGGAGGCGGAGGGCGCGATGGAGGGGCTGGAGGAGACATAGTTGTCGGTCGAACGACGATTGGAGGCGAGGCGACAGGGACTGCTGGTCGCCCAGTGCGATTGGGAACAGGTGGCGGAACATCTCCCATGTGCTCCTCAGGCTCGTCGCCTTCCTCAGCCTCCTCAACATTTATCTCCTCGATCTCACTGTCCGGTTGATTGCCTTCTGACCATAGGCTTAGCATATCGGATTCTGAGTCATGCTCTGCAGTCACCGGTGGCGGAGGCGGTGCAGAGGGTTTGGAAGTAACAGGTACTTTGGGTGGGATAGCTGAAGGCGGCGGGGGTGGAACAGGAGTTCTGGGTGACACAGCGGCAGATGGGCTCACGATGGACGGGAGTTGAGGAGCCAATGGTGTTTGGAACATTCCCATTCCAACGCCATGCTTCGAAGCAAGTCGTGCTGCGATAGCTCGTCTTCTTTCTCGTTCATCTTCTTCGGACATGACGGTCTCTTCTTCCGGCTGTACCTCGGAGTCTGGGCCAGACGGCGCAGAGTGAGCACCATCCTCTGGAATCGAGACTGTAGCTCGCTTTTGGGGTACAGGAGGTAATGCTCCGAACTTCACTCCCCCTAGCCGTGCCATTCGTTCTGCCAGAGTTCGCCGACGACTGCCCTCGGCGTCTTCGGCGGATGTTGCGGTAGGGTCATCTTGTTCCAATTGTGACGCCCGAGGAGGTGAGGCGGACCGCGCTGGAAAACAGCTTTGAGAAGGGGTCGGTGGCGCTGACACTTTGGAAGAAATGAACGTTGGGTCAATTGGATCTGCGAGCAGAGGTTAGAGATTCAATATCTGTCGCAAAACAGGCATCCCGACCTGTATCTTCATCTTCCATTAGCTCCTCCTCTGGGGTCAGCTTTCCGACAGCAGAGTCCTCTCGATGTGGAGCTTCCGGAGCGAGGTGAGGAAGGTCGATTGAGAAGCCAGGCTTGTGTATAAATGTTCGTTTCGGAGGGGTATCAGGGCTGCTTGGTCCTGCATAGCATTTCGGTGAACATTATCGAGTACATTACAATATTACTCACTTCGAGGCACAGTGTCCCGTGGAGTGGCGGGAGGTGACTCTTGGCGTTCTGGCGATCGTGAAAACTTCGGGCTGCCGGGTGTCTTCATTGATTCCTCGACAATCAAAGGTTTCGGTGCGACAGGTATGGATCTTCTGGGAGAAGACACTCTTGCTGATGGGCTTATTGAGCGACTTTGTTGACGTACTAGGTCGGTGGAAGGAACCGGCGGCCGGGGAATCGATCTCCTGGGCGAAGCGGTACGAACGGCTGCATTTACAGGGCTACTTGGACTTGTGGGTTCTTCTTGACTAGAATCAGGAGGTATAATTGGCGCTGGAGGAGATTTTCGTCGAGGGGAGACTGAACGTGCGACTGGCGATGCCACGCGCTGTTCATTTGAAGAATCGCTGGAATTGTCTAGAGGCGGAACTGCATCACTGGTGGGAGGATTAGGAATAGGTTTTCTCGTAGGAACAGGCGGAGACGGCTGCTCCATTGTAGCCTCGATCCCATTCATCTTCTGAGCTGCAGGCGGGATCGCTGGTATGGGTCTTGTGATTCGTGGAGGTGGCATTTCTTCCTCGTCTCCGTCGCTTTGCTCGTCGTCGTCGTCAGTCCAATGAGCTTCGGGTGGCGCGATTTTAGGTTCAGTGGAAAGACCAGTTGTAGGGCGTATAACGACGGGAGGGATGTCTGGCTCCGCACCTGGGTCGTCCCCTTGCTCTTCATCATCTTGAGAGCCTTCCACATCTGGCGTGGTTGCCTCGTGTCCTCGTGGAGGAGGCGCAGGTGCCTCACTTTCGTCAGACTGAACAATATTCTCCGACTGGTCGGTAACTGCCGAAACGAACGGATTATCAGGATAGGCAACTGTAGGAAGCTGAGTCTTATTTACCTTGTCTCGGTGAAACGGCGATGTCTTGATCTTTAGATGTCATCGACGATATAGGCGGAGGAATAACACTCTTTGGAACTTTGAGAGGAGCGCCAAAAGGGTTAAAACCACCCATTCTCGCCAGTCGTTCAGCGATTCTTTTCTTCCGGGCGGTCTCGTCTTCCTCTTCATCGGCAAGACGGTGAGGTTCTTCAGGCTTCCCGACATCGTCAGTCTCGGGAAGTCCATCATTTTCCTCAGCTACTGGGTCTTCAGGTGATGTGTTAGCACGTGAAAGCTGCAATCAAATGTGGAAGGTATCTACCTGCATGAGCGTGAATTGTAGGCTCAGAGGGTTGAACACCAAAAGTGATCACTGGCATTATTGAATGAGCTTCATATCAACAAAGTCAACTCTAATACTCACAGCCATGGTCCACTGACTCATCCTGCCTCTTCTCCCCCTTCGGGGTCAGCAACTCATCCTCGTCCACATCATCCCGACCGTGGAGACCAGGTTCGGTATCCAGAACTCCCAATCCTTCATAACCGGAGACGCGCATTGTCGGATCACGTTCCATCTCAACATGTCCTACCTGACCATAGTCTTCATGCTCGTCTTCGTCTTCATCCATCACTGACCCTCTGACAGAGTCGGACGTAGGCGTAATCGATCTCGGGGGCAGCTCGGCCGCACTGTCTTCAGTGAGAGGGACAGACGATTCTCGTTCTTTGTGATGATCGTCTTCGTCTTCGCGCGAGTCCTCGTCGATTTCTTGAGACTGTGGTATAGAACGCGCGTCGTCTTCTCGTAGTGAATCTATTGAAACAAGTTGGATTTCAGAATGTGCGTTTACAAGATAATTTGGGGTTGGGGAATAATGGAGATAACAGGAGACGTATCCTTCTTCAAAGGGAATCCACCTTACCTTGTTCACCTTCAACGTCAAGTTCGTCTGCTTTCGCTTCCTGAGCCAGTGACACTTCTCCAGCCTCGTTGGTCTCGACGTCAAGGTGCTTCTCCTCGGTCGAATCGTCTCGCTCGACCTCAGCAGTGGTCACCGGTTCATCACCGACCGGAGCAGGAATGTCAGGAGCAGGGATGGGGTGCTCATCCAGCGTAGGTTTGCGAGAGGGAGGCAAAGCAATGCTCGCAGCTTCAGCTACTGCCTCTTCAGTTGGTGAGACCACTGGGACGTCTTGAGCAGAGGAAGCCTCGGGTTCAGGAGGTACCTCGACCTGGGGAGTGACTACGGCTTTCTTCTTGCGGGGAGGTCCGGCACGTTTGGGTCCAACTAAGAGGTTGGCACTGGAGCCCGAGCCTGCAGATCGTACTGATTCAGACGGCGACGTGACATCTTCGGGCGGGGAAGGCAACGATGAAGTGACGGGAGGAGGGAGAGGGACTGTCGGTTGGGAGTCTATCTCAAGTCAATATCTGCTCAATCAAGAATAATTTGGTTTACCTTGGATATCGACAGATTTCTCCTCATGTTGTGATGCGTCTTCAGCGACAGGGGCTATACAGGCTCTGTTAGATGATCGTCTGCAAAATAGAGCGAACGTACCTGAGCCCAACTCTTCTGTCGGCGTGACAGGAGTACCTGGTTCAGGGAGAGTTGACATTGGTTGTTCAGCAGGAATATCCTCGCTGGGTTTCGGGATTTCAGATTCAACTGGTCTCTTGGGGACATTAGGTTTGATCCCGAAAACGGGAGGACCCATTCCAAGTCTTGCTCCTCCGAGACGGGCCATACGCGCAGCAATAGCTGCCCGCCTCTCTCTCTCTTCCTCTTCGGGAGTCTTCTCTTGCTCGTCAGCTTCTTCACTGGCTGCGGGAGGTGCATCATGGGTTTCTTCAGTCGCAGGAGAATTCTCGCCAGAAGGTGCCTCCTTATCCTCTTCTGGCTGCTGGTCTGAGGGTTGGACTGGCGCTTCCACTATGCCGTCAGGAGGAGAAGGCGGAGTAGGCTTCTTCCAAGTAGGTTTAGGTCCCGACGACGGAATCGGTGGAGGTAAAGCAGGACCTGCTCCAAACGCGCCTTTCCCTTGTAAAGCTGCCATACGCTCCTTCAGACTGACACCTTTCCCAATGCTCTCCTTCGCGTCGCTGGCGCTCATTGTGCCCGTCGTCTTCCGTTCTTCGGCTGCAGCTACATTTCCAGGCGACGCAGGGGGAGTAAGAGGCTTGGGTTTCCATTCTCGAGCGACACCTGCTGGCTTGGGTCGAGGAAGAGCATAAGATGGCTCTGGGTTCGCGGCCGGTTTCTGTTCGAAGGCCGCGATCCTGTCGCGTAGCGACCCAGGTTTCGGTTTCGGAGGGTTGCTATCAGACATTGAAAATTTGAATCTAGAAGTAAATGAAGTAAGTATTGGATTAGACAAATTGAAGGAGATTGTTGAATTGACCAATGCCTTGAGGTTCGTGCGAGGTCAGGAGAAGGGTGCCTGACTGATCGGAGTTTCAAACGCCGTCTTTTCCTCTGTTGGGCAAAGCTTCCTATAGAGCAGTGCCAGCAGATCGCGTTCAAAGGCGCGTCCAATTGGTCTGTATCTCTGCAGACACAGGATTATATTCCAAGTCCTTACGTTGTCGGTGATTCGCGACGTATTTGCTTGTGTAAATGTAATACCCGTACTGTATACAGTATGTAAATCGGTTCGTATGGATCGACATCTTTGCTTAATCAACCAAACCGTCTCCAGTGAATTCGCCGGAGATCCTGTCATGGATTGTCTCGCTCAACCAACTCAAACTCGTCTCCTTGGAATACGCAGGAACATAGATAGGCTTCGGCTTGACACCTCTGACAATACTGACGCTAGGTGCAGGCTTTCTCGAGAGCCTCCGTGTAAGAGAGATAGGTGGGTTTTTCATCGCATCGGCGAGTCGAGTTTGTCGATCGCGTTCTTCAATGATGGGATCCAAATAGAAATAGTGTGGTTGTGACAACATAGATGTTCGTTGTCCTCGGCGGAACGCATATAATTCCCAAGTTTTTCCTGACGCTAAGTTGAGGGCAGGTATGGACGACTTCGATACGCGGTGTCTGAGCGAGATCTGGGGACTTGAAGCGGGAATCGATTCGACGAGCGTGGATGAGGACGAGTTTGAACTAGATGGAGTTATGTCGTTGGCAAGACTCGGCTGAAGTTCACAAACACTTGCGAGGCCTTGAGAATGATTAGGAAGAGGGAAAACAAGGAAGATATAGCTGAAGCAGGACTTGCCACCAACTCGTATTTTCTGAGCAAATTTGCGGAACAGCCACAATTTGACCGCGTACCACATCGCCTTCGGATTAGATAGAAATTCGTGCATAACGGGTGCCTTTCTCAAAGCGGATCGGATTAGAGCACGCGAGTTCGAGAGATCTTGGGCTGAGATGGATGGTGCTGATCGTAAGAGTCGAGTTGCGAAGGCACAACCGGTCAAGATCAATCGCAAACTCGAACTCCACGACAACCGCAATTCGCCCCTTGGGAGAGATGGAAGGAAGGACCACACTGACGACGATGTCTTCTTCACCAAAGGTTCGAGAACTCTGGCTCCGTTTGTAGGTCGTATCGAGAGCGTTGCATGAGGATTCGTAAAGGAGAGCGAGGTGGCTGCTATCCCAGTAAGGAGTCCGAAGAGATACATAAGACAACAGCAGAGGATGGGTTTGTCGAAAATGTCATGTGAGACTTGGTTTGCTCCTGGACGAGACGTAAAATTATCGGTGAAAACGAAGGGAGTTATGGTTGTGAGGCTGATGGCTTCTTGGGTCGATGTCGTAACAAAACGAATGAAGGAAATCATCACAAAAATAAGAAGGCTATAGGGTATTCAAATTGGAATAGCAGGACGGAAATTGGATGTCGATGGCGGTGGCCAAAAGAATGATTCACCTCGCGCTCCTCGCGTTCGCTCGGTGAATTTAAGTGTCCGGTTCTCCTCTGACGTCATCACGGGGTTAGCGGCGGAGAGGGAGTGCAGGTGTCGTCAAATCTGTGTAATTCAAAGTCGACGCCTGCCGTCGCTCCGCCTTCTCCTCTTTCGCCAAAAATTACATATTCGGGTTCAGCTTCCTCTCATCTCCCAACACATGAATTTACAGCTACGAATCCGCTGGACTGAGTGAGATGCATCGACGCTGCAGCAGATGCACATCTGACGCGCTTTCGGGGCTATCGGCGCTATTCCGAAATCGTGTGAATTCGTGGTATTAGGACTACAAATTCAACATTAGTATATTTCTAACTACTTAGAGAACCAAACATAGTGCGTATGAGCAAGCCAAGAAAAGAGTTCGGATTGGACGCTTAAATTCACCTCTCTGTCGCGAGGTGGGCTAAAGCATCGCGTGCTACGAAGTTAGCTTAGTCAGCATATAAGGTAATTCGAAGTTATCGCTGCAAGGAGAGCCAGGCTCAGCAAGCACATACTGTACTGATGGCACATAGCACAGCGTTAGTGCTGAAAGCCTTGAAATTTCTGGAGCGTAACGATCAGATGTGGTTATCAATGGCTTGCTTCCAGAAGAGCCAGCCCATTTAATTCGAGTTGGACTCGAAGTGAGGCTTTGTCGTGGTCCCGGCGCTTTCAAGCCTTCGTCCAATGCCTCTCAACTACTCAAAATGGGATCAAATAGAGGTACGATTTCGCCACCACCACCGCACGCGGATATTGATATTGACATTGTTACTAACAGCTCTCTGACGATTCTGACATCGAGGGACATCCTAATGTCGACAAGAGCATGCTCATTCGGTTAGCTTTCTCATTCTTCGAACATCTCCATAAGTGTATCCATGAACAACATGTCTAATGGTTGAATATCATAGATTGAAAAGGGATGCTATACACCAAGAGCGCGATAAAAGAAAACAGAATATCGCAAGAATGCGAGCAGAACTTGCGACGCATCAAGTTCTTCGGCCCCGACTTGCCACATTTCGGCAGGATATCCTGCAGAAAGGGGTCCCCTACTTCAGCCAGATAGTCGAGAGGCTTCAGCGGAACCCATCACCCCAGAAGCCTACGGATGCCGAAGGACAGCCCACTTACGATGCTATGACTGTCGACGTGCTCATGCAGGTCCACGAAGAGGTGAAGAAGATGCAAGTCGCTCAGGACGACCGCAGATTGCCAGAACTATTAGCGGATGGAATTCAGAAGCATCTCAAGCTAATGGATCAGTTCAAGGTCAGAAGGGAGAAGGAGCTGGAGTCGGAATTGAAGGAGCAAGCACAACACATCACGAGCGATGATTTGAAGGATGGATGGGACTCCCATGTACGTTCTTCGATGAATTTCAGTGCATCGTCGAGATTGAATCGATAGTATAGCACATATCTCCTGCATCAGAGCCAACTCTCGCCAAGGCAAAGGCCAACAAAGAACTCCCGAAGAAGCAGACGACGACGGCATATGAAGTCTTAAATGCTTCATCCATCCCTCAGATCGATCCTACCACGCAATATGACGACGGGGACGACCTTCCAGAACTCACTCATGACCTCGCGGGCTTTGCCAAGATCGCTGTCAGGCAGTATCAACAGTCCTACGAATATCTTCAAAAGCACAACGCTATCGTGGCTCCCGGCGCCTACGATGCCCTATTCGTCGAAGGCTGGTCTGCCCAGAGTAGGGGCGAGACCAACTATGCCAAGCAGTGCATTCATCAAGCACTTTTACTCCAATATTGCGAGAAGCTGGGCGTGAATGGCATTGGCCCCTTCTTCAAAAAGTGGGTTCTCTTCGGTTTACGTTGGTCTATGACGCTCACCTGCGGTTCTAGGATGATTGAGCATATCCA
Source organism: Sistotremastrum suecicum HHB10207 ss-3 (assembly GCA_001632355.1). Lineage (NCBI taxonomy): Eukaryota > Fungi > Basidiomycota > Agaricomycetes > Sistotremastrales > Sistotremastraceae > Sistotremastrum > Sistotremastrum suecicum. Next base: position 1,308 of record KV428391.1, on the reverse strand, counting down.
GCCTGCAGAACAAGGATTCCTGAAAGATGTCCATGACACGTATGCTCACGTTGTAAGAAGAGTGGAAGAAACCAAACCGGAGCCCACCACGAGTGATAGGGAAACTATTCAGCTTGTTCCAGAGAGCGATATTGCGGATCTCGCTTGGTTTATTCCTGAAGGACCTCCGCCGGAGGATCTGGTTCTCGAAGGTCCCGGAACCGAAGACCTCGACGTCGAAGAAGTCCGGGAGGTGTTGCAAACTCAGTGGAGCATATATCAGAGCCTCAGCAATCCCGTCCAGGAAGCTTTACAGGCACATAGCTTGGATCGACTCAACAAAGCCATGTTGGATATGACTGTAGAGGAAGCGGAGGCCTTGGTCGGAAAGTTGCAAAGTTCGGCTATGCTCAGGTTCTCTGCAGCAGGCATGCAAAATGGCAGCAAAGCGGAGGATCATATCGATCATATGGGGGCCAGTGCGTCGAAGGACTCAGAAGACCGTGTTGTAAAAGCAACTGAAAGGTAATTCGAAAAGACATCGGATGATTTATAGCACGAAAATCGACGATTGCAGGTCTTTCATCGCGGGACCTGTGTCAATGATGTCGCGTCTCCCACTCTTTATAAGTCTAAATATGCCGAGTGTTACAGTGTACTGTACCCGATAACAACATGACTTAACGTTCAAATAATTCGAGCACACCCCCTATCATATCTGGAACTTCGTTCCTCAGAGTAACACCACATCGAAGAAAATGGTAGATTAATGTATTGGAAATAGAATACACAGAAAATATTCTATGCTAGCCAAGATTGACCAGCGATATCGTTGGATATCTTCAGAGACGACGCTACTCTCGTTCTCTGAAGATGCTTGCCAATCGACACGTCTGTATCGTACTTATGACAGGTTGCGGAATAGTAGATCGACCATCAAAGATCTTTTCCATGGGGTAATTGATGAGAAAGGACAATGTCCTGAACGGCATATGACCTTCCAATAACAAGTCAGAAGTGAGCGAAACGGAAAGGAGATGGCACTCGCCGATGAAATGACCGCCATCGCCTGCTCTGCGGAGAGAAGCAGACGATGGCAAGACGCATTCCCGAGATGATCGTGGCGACGATCACCTCCCAGCCTCTCGAAACGGACGTTCAAGAGAACTTGAACGCCACGCTGCCGGACCGAGCACTCAATGATCTCTCCACAGCAGTCGGTGCGCAGATGAAGCAGAAGCTTCCGCTGGCACTCTTAAGACAAGGTCTCTCGGGTTCGGTATACCGAGTAGCTGCTGGGGATTTCGTCGCGATGACGGCGAGACCTGC